>NIPM01000007.1:67796-210042 GCA_002738285.1 Holacanthella duospinosa | reverse complement strand
AAAATCAGCCATCCGTTGTCAACAGATGCTGCCGCACAAACTGCGTCACATCGAGCGCAGAACAAATCCACGTCCGAATTTCCATCAAATTTTGGAATCGACCTAAGTACAAACTTATAGTCTATCTTTTCAATAACTTCTACTTCCGCCATTTTGCGTACTTGAAGTTGTTTTGTTGGTACAAAACTCAACAAACTGAAAAACACAAAGTTTTCCTAGGCACAAAGCCGGTAAAGACAAACTTTACTACGCACAAAGCGTTCAAAACACAAAGTTTTTGTGAAGCACACAGCTTAGCCTGCAAGATTTTGCGAAAACGTTAATGATTAAANACAAAGCCGGTAAAGACAAACTTTACTACGCACAAAGCGTTCAAAACACAAAGTTTTTGTGAAGCACACAGCTTAGCCTGCAAGATTTTGCGAAAACGTTAATGATTAAATTTTTAAAAAACTCTAAAATTTAAACAAAAATTAAGAAATCTCCACCACTTGTTATGACTAAGGAATAAATCGGAATAAAACNATATTGTTATGACTAAAGAATAAATCGACCAACTCACCTTGGTTTGTTGGACGAAATCTCCATGGTCCATAACTATAAACAATTAACTAATTGATTTTTAACAATAATGAAACAAAATAAATAAATTTGAAACTTTAACTTTTGAATTTGTGGCTTTTCCCACTGTTTCTCTAATTTTTTGTCTCAACAGTTAGAGCTCATGTTACTCATTACTGTATGAAATCTCAACAATGAAAAGTTTTTAAGTTTAAAGTTTAATGTGAATTATCAATAAACCCTATGCAATAAAAACTCAACAATTGTAACAATTAAGATTTTTTTTAAATAAATAAAAGTTTTTATTTATTTTTTTGATTTTTATATTTTACAAAAAAAAATAAATCCCTCAACAATGACTTTAACAATTTCTAGATTCTAACTTTACCTACTCAAGGTGAGAGACATAAGTCTAAAGCTTAGAATGACTCTCCTGGGCAAAATCCCAGGGTTTATATACCTTGGAACCCTGTAGTGCCTACAGCAAAAAAAACTATTATTATAAATAATAATAAATAACAAAAGAATTATAACATAATTATTCAAAAGTGCCTAGTGCACAATTTCTATTATTATAATAATAATAACTTAAGAAAGAAAACAAAGGAAAAAAACCACAAGGTAAGAAAAAAATCTATTACTAGAAAAAAAACTATTTCTAACTTTCTCAGTCATAACACCATGTAATTGGGAGTCCTCTGTATTGTGCGAATCTGCGGACTGAGGGTAACATTTGCTTGATTATCCCTTCACAGAGCTCGTCGATTTTGTATGCGTCCCAATTCTCTCCGAAAAGATATCGTAGTCGTGTGGCGAAGGAGATAACGTTTTCCCCCTTATCTTGGTGGTAGTTGCCAATGTCGACCATTTTTATATCCTTCTCTTCCTGGTCCTTAGGACAGTTGGCCAGGAAGCTCGTTTTAAATGTTTCCCAGGTAGTAGTGTCGTCTACTTTGGTACGGTAGATGGAGAACCATTGTTCCGCCCCTGGGTTTTCAATTGCTGTTGCCAATTGCTGTTTTTTCTCTCTGTCGCTTAATTTGAGGGAAATGGCCCAGGTCTCGAATTTTATTATAAAGTGTTTAAAGCTTTTTTCCGTAATTTTCTGTCTAAAGAAGGGTTTTTTATCAGTGCGAAGGTAGATGGGGACGTTTGGANGAAGGTAGATGGGGACGATTGGGGTGAAGCTAGTATTGGCTGATGATGTCATGTTTGTTCGAGGTTGGTAAGACGTTGGTAGTAATATTTCGTCGTTTGTTGTCCGCGGTTGTTGAATCGTCGTAAATATTGATGTTGTGTTGTTTGTTGTCCGCGGTTGTTGTCCGTAGTCGTAAAATACTGAATCGTTGTCTTGGAAATTGCTATCTGTTGTTTCTTGGGACTGTGTAGATTGTTCCGATGATTCTAATGATTGTGTTGATCTTTTTCGCTGACGTTGTAAGATAGGTAATGGGCTTGGGTCTTTGCCTTGTAGTCTTTTGGAGACTCGTGTAATATTCTCGGATGACGACGTTGACGTGTTGTTTTTATTTTGAATGGTTGTATCTAGTGCTGATGTGTTGTTTTGTGAATGGATGGGTTCAGTAGTGGAGATTGCTGAGTAAGCTTTTTGGGACATGAGGTCATGATTATTAGTTGTGACTGTTGTGAGATGTAGCAAGAATGATGCGAGTCATCTCCACCATTGTTATATTCCTATGTTGATGAAAATAAACGATGCTCTATTGAGGTGTTTTTGTTGATAATGAGTAGATGGTTTTATTTACAATATTATAGATGTAATCTGATCTAATGATCTAATTCTCTGATGATCTATTCTTCTGATGATCTGATCTTCCGATGATCTGATCTTCTGATGATCTGATCTTCTGATGATCTGGTCTTCTGATGATCTGATCTTCTGATGCTCTGATCTTCTGATGATCTGATTGCTCGGAAGGAGCTTATTTATATATGGTTAGGATGAGCCAAATTATGTCGTCCATCCAACATAGAACGATATCGGTGTGTTATGTCAACACCCGAGTTCCACGTCGGACAAACGATAATCTGAGTCATCGTAACCTAATAACCCATACCACTACTCCACACCAACTAGTTGAAGTGAGCAACATTTTTTATTATACTTAACGCAAGTATGAAAACTTAAAACTCATATTTCTAGCAGAAGCAAATTACGGTTTGAAAATTCAAACTCACCGTCGTACTCAGCACCCAAAACTAACATGGAAACGGTCGAATTTTTATAAAAAATTTGGGACAAAGAGCGGGTATCCCTCTAAGTAATATGCTAGTGAAATTAAATCTGTAATAAAATCGACCTGTTAAGCGTTGAACTCACCGTGACAGAAATTATGCTTTGAAAAGTTTTCCGTGGAAAAAAATTCTCCAGAGAAAATTTTTCTGTTGTTATACCTCACCAAATAAAGTAAGCGACAAAAGTTTCTTTCGGATTCCTTCCAAGGAAGGATAATCTTTGCATGTTTTTCTTCGGCCAAACCACACCATTAACTGCACCGATGGTAAGGAATGCAGTTCTAACTTCGGTCTGGCATAAAGATCGACAAAAATTCCATCGATAGATTTTTATGAAACATCTAAATAGGAATAACAAATCATTTTATTTGTTTCCAAAATGTGTTTGTGGTGAGAGGAATTAGTTTCCATTGTATTAATAATCTACAGGATGAAACAACGAAAAATTAAAACATCAGCACGATGAACGGGGCTATACGATAATTTAGTTGGTAATTTTTCAGCTTTGTTGCTGGGGTTTAACAATGGAAATTGTTTCCGTGGAAAGCTTTCCATTCAAAAGTTGAAAAAAAATTCAACTTTCAAAAAACCATCTACAGAATAAATTCTGTCATACAGTGAGATGGTTTCTTTCGGTCTGGCTTAGAAAAATGGAAAATTGGACGGACGGAAATTCTTTCCAATCAACTCAGTAGAATTTTTCTCCTGCGACACATCTCTCGGTGAGTTCAGACGAAAGAAAAACTGATTCGCTGGAATTTCCATCCACTGTACTATGAGGAAATATTTTCCACTGTCAAATCTGACAGCGAGTTATACAAAAATGAGTAAGTGGATGGAAATTCTTTCGGGCAAACGAAATTCTGCAACGGTCAGTTCCGCCCTTTAGTGCTATAGAAACTATTGCGTAAATGTCTGAGCTTAGCTTGCGAATTTAACAAGTAACATTTTAGCAGAAGATGTCTAGGGCTTAGTAAAAAATTCATTTAGTCAAAAATTACATTTCCTTTGTAGAAAATATGCTAACCTCCATGAGTTGTGATGATATACTGAAATTGTGATTCTCATCTTGTTCTAAGTTGCCAGTTAGTTCCTTCCAATAATATTTTGTTTTTCCCGCGTCGCTTTTTAAAGCTAATGGATTGACAGGAGAAAATAAATGCAAACGAGGACCATGTATATTAAAGTTATTAACTGGATAGCCTATAATGTTTAACCTAGAAACAGTCAAAATATTCATATTAGAGAGTCGTCATACGAATTACATGTCGGTTTTATGAAAAATCAATCAATCAACGTTTATTAGATGTAGGCCATCCTCATACCAATAAAAACAATTTCATGAGGAATGGATTAGGTTCCTGCGAACTTGGACTGTATGCAGTAAATAAGATTCAAAAATTTAACACAATTTCAAAATAATTTTTGCAAGGTTAGGTAGCTGTTGTAACAGAAATAACGTGTAAAAGTGTAACAAGTGGTTTATATAATAATATGAACCTTAATATAAATTGTTTGTAACAAAATAATTTTTAATATCTGTTTGTGAATGGAGTGAGAGCCTTGTGGTTTCCCAGTTTAGAATTTAGAAGATTAAGACACGTGACTCACACAAACAAAAAAAACGTGAATCAGGCCTAATGATCAAAAAACAGTGTTAATTGATACCGATGCATGCATAAGTAGCATGATACCGATGCGTGCATAAGTTTGAATATTTTTTTTTCACTCCCGCCTTTCTTGCCTCGAATATTTTATTTGCAGGTACCGTAAAAACGCAATTCGTGGAACCATGCTACTGTTCAAATTCAATATTTATATAATTATAAGCAAATGTGCTCATGGAGGTTTTGGGTAAGTGATACGTCAATCGATCCGAAACCTTGCCTCCATCAAGAATATGGTTTCCATTGTTTACACTCAAATTGGAATTTCCGAAAATTCTACAAATCACACTGGAATTTTTTCACTTTTGTAAAAAATCCCGAATCAAATTGAATTTGGTTAGGCGCTATTTCAATCGGTGACAAATTCCACGTAGAATACGATTCTGAAAACCATTGGTGGCAGTGAAGTAAAATTTTCGACAAACATTACAAAATGCCTAAAACATTTTTTAATTCACTATCAAAAGGTACCAGGCTGAAAAAAAAAATTGATTTCATGTATTAATTCTGTGCTTCCTGTAATGATTCCTCAAAGTTGTGCCTCTACTTCCCGGGCACCCTTTTAATTGACTACGGCCATACACTTTTTCAAATTGTAGGTACAATTTGGTCAGCTAAACTGTTCAACTTAAGAGTAATAATTAGTAACACCTCAGCCACTCATGCACTAGCCATGGCATTCTACGCTGAAGCGTATAAACATGGGTACATGGTAGTAAAGAGAATGAGATGGGAGGTCGCATTCCTAAAATTTTTTTACACACTTTTTTGAGTTAAAACTTTCTCCATGTGCCCATGTTTATGCGCTTCAGTGCATTGTTGGTTCTACCACACAATGTGAATTTCTGCTTTATTGTTACAACTATGAACAGATTAATCCAACCAAAAAAAATGTCAGATTTTTTTTTGCAAAATTTGACTTGACCGTCAACAATGCATATTAAACTAGTAATCTGCATCATTTCTGACTGAAAAGTGAGAAACCTCACCTCATGAACAAATTTTAAAGAATCATTTCGACATCAATTATTTGTAAAAATGACGAAAAAATTACAGAAAAATTTGAGCTGAGCGCCAACGACGAACGCATTCGTAATCTATATAAGATTTCCGATCGATTGACGTATCACTTACCCAAATCGTCGTGGAGTACCTTTGGTAAAAATTATACAGCACAATGAATTTCAACAGTAGCATGGTGCAACTAATTGCGTTTTTACGGTAGCAGCAAATAAAATATTCGACGCAAGGAAGGCGGGAGTAGTGTTCTCCATGACTCCGACTCCGGAGTCGGAGTCGGAGTCGACTCCTTGACTCCGACTCCGGAGTCACCCGTGGTTTGCTATGGAGTCGGAGTCGATGACTCCGGAGCAGGCATATGCAAACAAGGAGTCGGAGTCAATGACTCCGGAGTCGACTCCACACAATTGGAGTCAGCTCCAAAAAATATCATGCGTAGAACTCAGCATTACATCACAAACAGAATACACGTATGTCAGTAAGGTATGATACACTAAATATTGCAGCTCTGCTGCTATATATAGGGGCCGCTTTAATTAACAGCTCTGCTGCTTAATATAGTGTAGCTGCAATATACAGTTACTTTGCTCCTACTTTTAGGAGCTTTTTAAAATTTAAATATTTTAAATAATGGAGGCATGCCGACGAAGAATCCGATAACTCAAAATTAGAAATTGTTTACTAATTTTTAAGACTAATACGTAAACAAGAACCGGGACAAATATCGGTAAGTTTTTCACAAATTAGTTTCAATTCATTGACCTCTCTCATGATAACTTCCTAACTTAATTTACTTTTTTTTAGAAACTTTGTCTTTAATTTGCCGACTTTTAGATGAATTTTGATTTTTTTAAATCGAATTTCCTTTGCAACTGCCCCACTATCGCACAAAAAGAACCATGTGCATAATATGTATTTGCGAAATCTAAGTAAATGTGAATNTTACTTTTTTTAGAGACTTTGTCCTTAATTTGCCGACTTTTAGATGAATTTTGATTTTTTTTTAAATGGAATTTGTTTGGCAACTGCCCCACTTCCACACAAAAATAACCATGTGCATAATATGTGTTTGCGAAATCTAAGTAAATGTGAATTTTGACTCCGGAGTCGACTCCGGAGTCAGTGCTCCGACTCCGGAGTCACTCCTTATTTTCAAGAAGTCGGAGTCAGTGACTCCGGAGCCACTCCAAAATTTTCTTGGAGTCGGAGTCAGTGACTCCGGAGTCAGTGACTCCGACTCCGACTAAACCCGGAGTCATGGAAAACACTAGTATATGGTCTCCACTGTTTTGGAAGAAAAATAAATCGAGAAGACTCAGTGGTACCGACGACTGTTTGTTTAAATTTGTAACAAATATTGTAACAAATGATAAACAAATAGGGTTACCAGAATTTAGAAATTCAAAAAAGAAGATAAAAATACGAATAATAAAATATACAGTCAGACATTATTTTATAAGACAGGGTAGCTATTTTTAATCTCAAACTCTTTGATGCAGAAAGTTAGTACTTTATGTCAAAACAACATCGTGAACTAATTGCTTTTTCAGTGAAAATTTAAAATGTTTCTGGTAATCAATTTAAAAGTGGAATATAACTTTGTAAAAATCAAATCTCTATGTTCACTAGAACAGAAGTTATGACTTTTTGAAAATTGAAGTTTTAGAATGTTTTTCTTATGAAACGATTTACTAGAAGATTGACTTTTCAAATATATTTTCTAAAATTTAAATTTTCAATGAATCACAAATTTAGTCTTAATGATCCTAGAAACTTGATTTTCTTTTTACACTTTGTATCCTATTTTGAATGATTTATCTCAAACTGTCAACACTTTTGGTGTAAAAAATTTAGTTTATGAGACAAATTTGACAGAAATTTATAAGGCATTTTTCTCCAGCAGGGGTATAGCAAGAAACATATTTGCCCTATGGCTAACGGTAAAATGCCGGACTTAATAAAAATATCACGTGTTATTTGACAGACTCACTTGGCGACTCCTTTTTCACATATCATGACTAAGGTTCGTGTGATTTCAATAAGTAAAACTTGGAGGCCTTGGAAGTTACACCTCACGTTAACTCATTTTGTCTGTGACGACTCTAACTCAAAGAGTTTTGTTTTTACACAAAATAGCAAATTGAAATGATATGTTAACCTGGTAATACATGACAACAGTTCAAACAAAATAGAGTTTGCATTAAGCGCATCGAAATAAATAAAGCATATTTAAACTGTTGAATGTGCAAATAGTAATATAAAATCTACGAACGACTGGACATCTGTCCAGTCGTGTAATCCATGTAGAGTTAACCCTCATATGAACCTTGGTGACCTATAGAGGGCAAGCATCAATTTTCACAGAGTTTATCAAACTTGATTACATAGACGATTACTAAAGGATGGCATACGTCATTCATGCAAATAACATGGATGGATTTTGAAAATGCAGGTGGGTTTACAAAGACCAATCAATATGATACTGGATAAACGAATCACAACGAGACTGTAGAATTCTCCGGGGAAATTCAACTTTTAAATGAGTAAGCGGTCTAACTAAACTTTAAAACCAGTATTAGCAGTAAGGATTTTCAAAAGATTTGTTTTTTTGCGGCGTTTTTGATTAAATACAAACTTTCGTAATTTGGAAATTTTTAGCAAAACCCCTATGGGGTTTTGTAAAAAAATTTCTTATTTTGTAAAAAAAAAAGGAGGAAGGACTTTGTTGCTTGTACATCTACTGTTGAAATTACTTCTTATTTTGTTTCTTTTAGTGTGAAATAAATTCAACCGAAACATCACTTCAAAACTTTAATAAATTGAAATAAAACAGAATTTAAAAAAAATTATACCTAATTTAGTCTAATGTTAGTCAAAAAACCTATTTCGCAATAAGTCTGCTTCAAATTTATATTAATTCCTCGCTTCACTAGTGTTTCTTTATTGAATCTCATAAAGTCTATCAAAATTGATATATTTCTCATTTTAATTCCGAAAACTAAATATATAACTGAAACTAACTAACTTTGATATAACTAAAAACGGCGGGTTTTGTTATCATTGGCAAAAACAGTTTGAAGATCCTAATTTACGGATTTCAAAGGATGGTTTTATATCCGATTTTCATTGTAATCTATCATCTACAGACATGGCTAATAAATAATGGGATTTTGAATGCACTGGGCGATCGCGATGGTGTGGTTTGCTGTAAATTGGCTTTACAGTCAACCATACTGAAAATTTGAACATTTGAAATCAAAGTCACCTGGTTCCTCTTGTACGTCTAAAAGAGGTTCTTTTTTGCTTTTATTTATCTGCCTTCTTTGTAAAATAATTATACGGCGACTTTATATTTTCTGTAAGGTTTTCATGTGTGATCCGATCCACTTGAAGTCTCAGATCTTCACCGATCCATCGGATAGGATCGCGTAGTGATTTTTTTTAATGTTGCTAATTATTTGACAAATTTGGTGAATTTATTTTTAACCTTTCCATCCGGTAATGTTGACTACAAACTCCTTTTCACGGTAACTCGGATAATCCTCAAGACAGAATTTCTGAAAATCCGGTAGTGGAAGCTTAGCGCGGTTAACGCGCATGCACCCACCACTTTGGTGAATATATATATTTAATGTTCACCAAATTTGGTGAATATTAAATATTTGCGAAGTTAAAACAATGCGCTACTTAAATACTAAATAATGAATAACGAATTATAAATAATAAATAATGAATAATGAATAATGAATAATTAATAATGAATAATGAATAATAAATAATGAATAATGATTAATGAATTTTTTTTTAATTTCCAATTTTTAATCATCTTTTGATAGTTTCTAAATAAATTTACCGACTACTCTACTATTTGCGTAAATAAATTTGTTTATTTTTTGTAAAACACATTTTGAGGAATTGAGGAATTGCGCCACCTGGATTTTAACTTCACGCCATGGCTAACACTAAACAATTGAAACATAACTTATTAGACTTAACAACCCTTAATCGTTCATCCATGGTCATTCTCAAGAAGCCGGCACGTTTGAATAATGCGTGATCTCTGACACATGTGTTACATTTAAAAGTCACTGATGAAAAATCAGCGCTAGAATTTCTATCATTGATACTCTGGTTGCTCTGTGACCTTTGACCTCATCCAGCAGCAATCGGTCAATAAATATGTGATTCTAAAACTCACATAATGATTTAATTATTGGCATATCTGTACCCGTTACAGACTTTGTTCACTCTCGGCGAGTGATCCAATTTCTCAAGAATCGTCATAACAATTATGTCGTTCAGAAGTTGCTGTAATACACCGAGAGTCAGGATACACTCTACCGTCGTCCCCAGGAGTTTATGCAAATTGGACGCGCTCTCATCGTTAATTTCATTCCTATCCAATACAACGAGCCATGCCTTTTTGTAATTTGCGTCTGTCAACTGTAGGATTTCATCAATTCCTCTGCTTCTGCGTTGTCGATTGCAAATAATGCAGACGTTGGGCATAACTGCTGTTAAATTAATGTACAACTTTGCAAAAGAGTTTAGAAATAAAATTAAGAAATGTTGAAGAATCTGTAATTACTTCATGGTTTAGAAATAAATCGAAACATTGATCACAATGTTGATTTTTTCTAACAATTCAATACAGCTTTCGTAGAGCAGAAGTTAGTACTAACAATATACAATTTCTAGGACGTCGTACACTGCTTTCTCAATGTTTATTTCTGCTCAAGTAAAACCATTCGTAAATTTAACTTATTATAGCAAAGTTAAAACCACTTAGTGCTACCTGGGTTGGCAATAAGTCAGTTAACTTTACAAAAAGAAAAACAAATAATTCAATGAACTGCAAAAAAGTAAAATGTTATGAACATGTGTTAGAATTTAATGTTTTACTTGCTTGTGAAGTTATAGACATCGATAGTTACGAATCGAATTTCGTCAAGGCATATCNTGCTACCTGGGTTGGCAATAAGTCAGTTAACTTTACAAAAAGAAAAACAAATAATTCAATGAACTGCAAAAAAGTAAAATGTTATGAACATGTGTCAGAATTTAATGTTTTACTTGCTTGTGAAGTTATAGACATCGATAGTTACGAATCGAATTTCGTCAAGGCATATCTCGAAGGTTCACTATAATTAACCACATCATTTTTCTATACTGATGAACAAAGTTTATGCATCTCTTTTAGTCACTTTTCACGTATTTTGACATTTCTAAAATTAGAAACGTTTATTAATACACTATATATTTTTTAAATACTTTTAAATACTGACGTAAATATTGTAGTATTTTATAATTATTTTATACAAAATTTTCTCATCTGTAAATATGTTATCACTCTCAGATAGTTAAACTAAACAAGCAGCTTCAACTATACCCGTTTTCGACTAGTTTTATTAGTCGCATTGCTAGCCAATGCTAGTTTAAGTCCGTAGATACAATAAATTATTTGTACCTGATTGCCTAAATTTTAGAAACAATTTTATCTTGGCCAACGTTACTAAGGTTGTTAGATTCCATAAGTACCTAATAAATTGTGCTAAAATTTTACTTGCTAGTTCTTCATAAATTCCCAAATTTGTTGCTTTGGTGTAAATAGTGTAAATATGTGAATAATATACCAAAATGAGATGAAATATATTAAATTGAACAATTTTGCTATTTATCAATTTGGATTGTCACGAAACTGCGACCTTGAATTTGAACTTTGTGAGAAGAGGATACAGCGAATGAGAGAGTCCCACATTCCATTTTCTACAAACCTGATTATAATAATGTAAAACCTTTCCAAAACGCGATGCAATTCTAACCAAAAAGTGACAAAAAATTTACAAATAAGAAAAAAATCTTGCTAAATATTTATAGAAATTGAGAAAAATATTGAGGCTATAAACCGATTTTAATTAAAAACTTTGTGAAATTCTTGTCAGAGAGCTAAAAAAAATTCTTGATAAAAGTAAAAATCTTGCTAAAAATGAACAAAGATTCTGTCAAAGATTTATAAAAATTAAAAAGTGATTGCCTATTTCATTGGATTTGTGTAATGGAATTAAGTTACATATACTATTTTATGAATTATACGCCAAAAACCTTTGTCTTAGAGGTATTTTACTTCTGCTATTCTGGAAATTAGTTATTTCTTCTGTTGAAATTTCGAAAATAAAGTTAAAAAGAAATTATTCTCAAAATCTGCGAACAATCTTCGTAAAAATTATTTTTTTTTTTGAAATCTAAAAATCTTTAAAAATCTTTAAAAATCTTTCCTTTAATCGTTATGAACTTCCGTCAATCGGACGACAAATAAGAGTTATTTTCTTTAGTTCGTTAGCAAGATGTAAGAAAGAATCCGTAGTAAACTGATGGAGAGTTGAGTCAAAAGTTTAAGAGATGAATTACATCCAACAAAGAAACTTTAAGGTATTCTTTTTCATTTCGGATGCTCAGAATTTTGTACGAATTTTACTTCCTTTGATTCATGAATGTATGAGTTTGGCTAATAACCGGAAGTCTCAAAAATGCTCTTAGAATGAATGAAACTCCTACATGCATTTCATTTATTGTAGTGAAAACCTATCGGAAATGTAATTTCCTATTCACTTAAGAAAGTACAATACTGCCGATATATTTTGTTTCGATTCATAATTGAAATCTCTGAAGCCATAGAAAAAGTAATGGAAAATGAAAAGTTGTAGGTGTATGTGGGTGTTTTGAGTTTATTCTATAAATGGTAGATATTTTTATGAATAATATAGTCTATTGACATTTGACTTGTGGCTTATGATTATTCACATGAATCGCTAAACACACAAAAATATTTACTTATATCTCAACTATTTATAAATAAACAACTAATATAGGAATGAAATGTGGTTGCAAGCTGTCAAATGCAATTGGACATTCTGTAATGGCCAAAGTGCTATTGTTTTCCACCTTAACATATAAGGAATTGAGGTTGAATTTACAAAACAGTAAATCAAATTTGACGTCCACCTTTTAAATTTTTGTTTCAAAAACATGTTTTCTCTACTTATACTTATAACAAAATTGATATAATACAGTACTAGACACATTCATGGATGAGGTAGAAACTATTTTTGACCCATGCTGTTTGCTAGAAAAAGTGAAAGTCTTCGGGAAAAAATATCTACAGTGTTTCTTCCGTAGGAAAATTTTTATGTGTTCAAATTATATATTAAGATCAAACATTATGCAAAAGTAAGGAAACTGTACAAAAATCAGGTTTCTATAATCAAAGGATCAAGAGTTATGATTTATTAAAAATCAAGTAATTTAAAACATAATTCTGAGACACTACATGCAAAACTAGGGTAAGATGTAAAAAAAAATCAGATTACCAAAATTAAGAGTTGAAAAGTTATGATTTATTGATAACCATTTGTTTTCAAAAATAATTCTGAGACTCTACAGTAAAATATAGGCATTTCAGAATTATGTTCGAATAATTTGATTTTCAATAAATCATAATTTTTGGTCTTTTGACCCTTTGAACCTAGTTACCTCATTTCCTCCCTACTTGTTACCCTACTTTTCAATCTTCTTTATGAATATTATAACGGAAAAAAAAATTTTTTTTTGTTAACAAAGTTCATTGGACTTACTAATAAAACAGGGATTTTCTCCAGCAAAAGAGCTGGAACCAAAAGTAACTTCCTTATGTTTTATAATTCTTAGCGGGGGTATAACTTTTGACATTTTCATTTCANAGCTGGAACCAAAAGTAACTTCCTTATGTTTTATAATTCTTAGCGGGGGTATAACTTTTGACATTTTCATTTCAGCAACTTGATTTGAAAAACCGCCCTATTACTTTTGAATACTCTTTCATAAAAAAAAATATCATTTGGACTGCAAAAATAAATTTCCTAGCAAATTATATAAATTCTTAGCTGAGCACTTTGTCCAGCAAAGAGCAGTGTCCAAAAGTAGCTTAACGCTCGTCTATAAATGTGTCCAACACTGTACTTTTTAACATAATAGTAGGATAATACACTTTACTTGCAATACCTGAAGGTAATAGGTAATGTTACTATTTCTACATTTACGCTGTGTTTCATGCATTAGTTATATTTAGACCAAAAAGTTAAAAAATCAAAATAAAATATAATACATACTAGACAAATTTACAAAAAAAAAAAAGGAAATTCCAGAATCCCATTTATTCGGCAGCATTTTTTTCTCTTTATGGAAAAATGCTTTTCTTTTCATAGCAAAAAGCTATATAGCTATATTCTATCATAAGACCGTTTACACAGAGTTTATCCAAGAATCGCTATTTATTAACATTATTTTCATTAAATAATTAAAATGAGATAATGGAATTGAAAATCCAGACAACGGATTTTAACATTTTAGTTTTTGTTTAGAAATTACTTGAATTTGGTAACATCCTATTGCATCATGTCACACTCAAATTTGTTCACTTTCCCTTTTTAATTACAATTCTAATATTCAACATTTTCATAATTACTTTTTATCACTCCTGGTCTAAAAGTCACTTTCTACAACTTCCAGACCTTGTGAAAATTCTTTCTGGTGAAATGTCAAAAGTTACTGATTTGACAGACTTTGCTCTATTGGGTTTCTCTTTTGATCCACTACTACTGGAACTACTGAGGAGAGACGAACGTCTCTGCAGGAGTGCAGGGGATGAAGAAATTGACCTTGACCTTTGGGCCTTGTCTACTTTCTCCTCACTTTTACCAGCAAAAACTGATTGTCTTCGAAGTATATTTGACTTTGACGCTACAATCCAGTCATCCTTGAGATATTTAAAAACTTCCTTCACTTCATATCTTTTGTTGAGTTTTGGTTCTAAAAGTCTTTTTAAAAGACGAATTAGTCTGGGACTGAAGGTTTTGAAACATTCCGGCAAACGGAGTGACTTTCGTTTTAACCAATCCTTGTATTGTGCGAAAGTACTATCGGAAATATCAGCAGCTACCCAAGGAGTGGTTCCTTGGAGACAAAAAATAAGGAGAATACCAAGTTGCCAGGCATCTGTTGCCATAGAGACATAGTGTTTCTCGCCTTCCAATACTTCATTCAGTTCTGGTGGGAGAAAAGCGGGATTTTCAAAATCACCCCGTAATACATGATTTCCTTCATTTTCTGAACAGCCGAAATCGCATAGTTTTATTTGAGACAAATCTGTAAAAAAAAATCAATATGATATATAGTAAGTCATATTTTTAGTTGGGATATTTAAACTCATAAAGATTTAATAAATGTAACAATTCATATTTTTTACAATAAAAATCAACGGAAGTTCTTGTGATTTCAATTACAGAATGTATAATCTTTAGGCGAATGAGATTAAAGTATGTATAAATTCTGCAACTAATGAAATGAATAATAAGTAGTGAACTGAAAAATTCGATGAAGTTGTTTTGCAAACTGATTTTCCAACTAAATTCCAAAGTTTGCGATAATAGGAATCGTATTTATTTTAATAAGTCCGCGGGGTGTTATTTTAACTAATATTCTCTCCAGACTCGTGTACTAATACAGGTCGGGGAATAATTGGAAACAGAGAGTTAATATTTTAGTTTTATTGTTATTTTTAAAAACTTCTCAATAAATTTCTAATCTGTATCTTCACAGCTTGTATTTGCGTATTCAATGATATGCATTTCTTCGATTTTCAAATCCTCAGCCCCTTTTACAAAATCTGAGTCAACTTCATTTAGTTCGTCAAAAATGATATAGACAGAATAATAGAATTTATCTATTCTTATTTTCATACTAACATTCTGAAAGTATTTGAATTTGCCACCATATGCAGATTGAATTTCCTTTGTTGACCCTATCTACCAAGAATTCTAGATATCTACCATATTTTTATGACCCTGAAGCTATTGGAGACGGGAAGTTATTTTTGAACAACTGCATGAAACTTCGGGAGTTGTTGGAGCCCGGAGGAGTTAAAAAAATGAACGGAAGTCACTAGAATAAATACAGTAGATTTCAATTCTAAGTCAGTTACTTAAACTTTATTTTAATTTGTAAATTTTTTTCTTTGGGTTCTGCTTCTTTTGGGGACTTCAAAGTAGTAGGTTTAAATTCTGCGGTCAGCTCACCCTTTTTCTAGGTAAAGGTTTTTTACTAGTACTGTCTTTTCACTGTATCAAAACCAACAGATAATTTAGGAAAATTGAATAATTTTCTATACAACTGAATAACAAATTTGGTTGACGAAGTACAGTAAATTTAGGATAAGTCGTATTTTGGGGACTAGAATTATTTGATTTGTAGTAGCCGAGATAATATGGATACAGTAAACGTGAAAAAGTTTTTATCTTAATCCAGGTTAGCCTTAGGCTTGGTTTACTGTATACTGTTGTAAGTACTGAAGATCCAAAAATGAAAAAAAAAACGTAAAAACTTTCACCAACTCATTTCGTACTAAAATTTCAATACCGAGAGGCAAGGTTTTTTGTTGGTTTATTGAGTTGGGGATACAGTGCGATTCTAATCTCAAAGGCTTCTTAGAAGAGACTTTTTGGCTTTTTTTTTTTTGGAAAATTGTTTTGGGGAAAGTATTAGTAGTTTCAGAAAGACTTCCAAAAATAGTGGAAGAAAGTAAAAAATCAAGGCTTTACGATCCCAAAAAAAAGGTTAAATGAAAATTGAAATTGTTATATGTTATTTTGAGACGTTGTACTAAGAGATTGGGGTTTCAAAAGAACATTCAAAAATATAAATTTTCAATAAACCATAACTTCTGATACATTGATAGTAGAAACTTGATTTTTTCAATTTCGTACCTTACTTTTCAATGGTCTTTCTGAAACTGTATGGTGTTTCTCTAGAAAAAATTTAAATTAACAGCTTTCCATGCAAAAAGTGTTACCTGATTTCTCCAACAAAAGGGCATAGGCCAATAGTCTCTTCTCTATAAAACATATCCTACAGTTGGACTGTATTGCTCAGGGTTTGAATTTTTACTAACTCAATTCCCGTAAAAAACTACTGTTTCTCTGCATTGAAATTTTCGAGAGGATTGAGGTGTTGAAAGTGCTCATTGTTTATACATTTTTGGTTCTACAGTAACTAATTGTTAACTTTCACTTGCCGATATAATTAATTTTAGTAAAATCAATCGATTTCCTCCAGGATCTAATTTAGTTTTTAAGACGAAGAAATTAGATCGACTATTAGGTCATGCGCAGAAGAACTTTAAGTTTAAACCAAAAGAGAAGATCGCTGCAGCTGAACAACTTAGGCTACATGCACATAGAGACGCGACAGCAAATTTTACATACGCGATGACGATTTTAGTATTCGCGATTGACGCAAAAGCCTTCACATAGATTCGCGACGAGAGTTTTTTCAATCGCGATGTGAGTTTTTAGATATTTTATTGTCCCTAGAAGCGATTCGCTCATATCTGTTCGAAACAGATATTTTTTGTGACGATACGCGANTTTATTGAGTTGGGGATACAGTGCGATTCTAATCTCAAAGGCTTCTTAGAAGAGACTTTTTGGCTTTTTTTTTTGGAAAATTGTTTTGGGGAAAGTATTAGCAGTTTCAGAAAGACTTCCAAAAATAGTGGAAGAAAGTAAAAAATCAAGGCTTTACGATCGCAAAAAAAAAGTTAAATGAAAATTGAAATTGTTATATGTTATTTTGAGACGTTGTACTAAGAGATTGGGGTTTCAAAAGAACATTCAAAAATATAAATTTTCAATAAACCATAACTTCTGATACATTGGTAGTAGAAACTTGATTTTTTCAATTTCGTACCTTACTTTTCAATGGTCTTTCTGAAACTGTATGGTGTTTCTCTAGAAAAAATTTAAATTAACAGCTTTCCATGCAAAAAGTGTTACCTGATTTCTCCAACAAAAGGGCATAGGCCAATAGTCTCTTCTCTATAAAACATAACCTACAGTTGGACTGTATTGCTCAGGGTTTGAATTTTTACTAACTCAATTCCCGTAAAAAACTACTGTTTCTCTGCATTGAAATTTTCGAGAGAATTGAGGTGTTGAAAGTGCTCATTGTTTATACATTTTTGGTTCTACAGTAACTAATTGTTAACTTTCACTTGCCAATATAATTAATTTTAGTAAAATCAATCGATTTCCTCCAGGATCTAATTTAGTTTTTAAGACGAAGAAATTAGATCGACTATTAGGTCATGCGCAGAAGAACTTTAAGTTTAAACCAAAAGAGAAGATCGCTTCAGCTGAACAACTTAGGCTACATGCACATAGAGACGCGACAGCGAATTTTACATACGCGATGACGATTTTAGTATTCGCGATTGACGCAAAAGCCTTCACATAGATTCGCGACGAGAGTTTTTCCAATCGCGATGTGAGTTTTCAGATATTTTATTGTCCCTAGAAGCGATTCGCTCATATCTGTTCGAAACAGATATTTTTTGTGACGATACGCGATTTTGTAATGATAAGAGATGGTGAGTTGAAAAAAAAAATCAAAGTTTGACCCCTATGTGTGTTTCCACCTCACTCAACAGAGAACCTGCCGATCCCTCTTTCTCCTTTCTCTGCTTTGCTCCTGTCCAATCAAAACACATTCTGTAATGCTGATAGATGGTGAATTGAGAAAAAAAACTCGAGGGTTTTGACCCCTGTGTGTTTCCATCTGACTCAACAGAGAACCTGCCGACCCCTCTCTTTGCCTCTCTGCTTTGTTACATTGTTTTGCATCGCTCATTTTTTCCAATTGAATATTTCAATCGCAATCGTAGCTTATGCCATGTGTAATTAAGCGCGATTGAGTCTACGATTGCACATTCGTCTTTGTAACCGCGATTTAGCAAAATAGTCGTTGCGTTTGTAAAATTCGCTGTCGCGACTCTATGTGCATACATCCTTAGAACACAAATTCAAAATTAGGTTCAGTTTAAGTAGGGCACATAAAATTTGAATCTTCCTAACATACAAAGTTAGCCAAAANAAATTCAAAATTAGGTTCAGTTTAAGTAGGGCACATAAAATTTGAATCTTCCTAACATACAAAGTTAGCCAAAATTTAATATCCCATGTACCAAAAGTGACGTCTCATCTCATACTTACTTGAATCAGTTACCAGGAAGTCACTTTTGGTACAAAGAGTACTAAACTTAAGATAATCGTGTGCTGAATTATTGCAAAAAAATCCTTTGTGCAGTATTGCACAAATTCATAAAACAGTGAGAGCTTACTTTATGTCCATAATCCTTGCTCAAGAAACTCCTATTCCAAAATTAAGTCTAAATATTTTCAGTAGGTAAATTCATTTCGCTGAGAATATTTTAAGCAAAGGATTATAAAGTGTAGAAATTTTTTTAAATCAGGTATCTAATGTTAAAAAAGGAAGGAGTTATGGTTTATTGAAAATGAAATGCTTCGTAGTTATTTCTGACACTTTAAACNCTAATGTTAAAAAAGGAAGGAGTTATGGTTTATTGAAAATGAAATGCTTCGTAGTTATTTCTGACACTTTAAACTTAATTTTGAGACAATAAAGACAATTTTTTTAATGTCTCTCTTCTTTTCAATATCCGTTCAGAACATATAATTTTAATACTAAACAGTATAACTAACTGCAAACCAGATTTGGACATTGTTATAGCANCTAATGTTAAAAAAGGAAGGAGTTATGGTTTATTGAAAATGAAATGCTTCGTAGTTATTTCTGACACTTTAAACGTAATTTTGAGACAATAAAGACAATTTTTTTAATGTCTCTCTTCTTTTCAATACNTTGAGACAATAAAGACAATTTTTTTAATGTCTCTCTTCTTTTCAATACCCGTTCAGAACATATAATTTTAATACTAAACAGTATAACTAACTGCAAACCAGATTTGGACATTGTTATAGCACAAGACATTCTGCAACAAAGTGCAAGGTTTCAAAAGTAACTTCTCACTCTTTAAAAAATTTTTTTGGCACTGTATAAAACTGACTTCTCATTAGATAAAACTTTGATACAACGGCAGGAAGTCACTTTTGGTACAAAAGGCACCAAATTTTGGTTAATAATATATGTCACTAAGGCAAAACCACACGACAGGTATTTGAACCAGAGAAACTTAAATTTTAATAAAGTTACAGTTTTGCTCACCTGTATGAAAAATTAGTATATTTTGAGGAGTGAGGTTCCCATGTACGATTTGAAACGATAAATGCATGAATTCCAGTGCCGATGCTATTTGTTTCATGATGAGTTTCACTTGCCCTTGGTCCTTAAAACCATTTCTGAGTCCTTTGGTTTTGCGCATGTGCTTGCCTAAATCACCAAATGGTGCAAATTCCATTGGATAGAGAAGTGCACCGTCGCAGGCGAAGCGGACGTTGAAAGAGGTGAGGATGTTGGGATGAGGACTTAAGGTGTAATTGAGACTTTGCTCTCGTTCGAAATGATCAAGTACCCATGAATCTTCATAAGGAAACCCTTTAAGTACCATTTTCTCTCCTCCAACCTTCTTGACCAATAGGATTTCACTAAAATTCCCTTTGTGAAGCGTTTTGAGTACTTCAAAATCTTTCACCAAGCGACTGCCTTTTAACTCACGTATTTTGGAGCAACAAATCAACTGCTCACGCTGTGTTTCTGTCATATCCATTCCTAAGCTCTTCATTGTCAATAAGCTCTGAAAGAAAAAACATTACGTAGGTTATTAGTTAACCAATAGTTGCATATTTTTTAGAGAAAAATTGGAACTTATAATTTAACTGATTTATATACTTATAGGACTACAATACTTTATACATTTGTTTCTAAAGACACAAATATAATAAGATTTATAGTACCTACTTCTGTACGTTATGGTGCACTTTGAATTATGACTCATTGGACAAGCATAAGTTTGAGAAATTTGATATTTCACTGTCGCGTGTATCTTTCAACTTTGAAATTTTTTTGATATTATTGTTGTTATATTAACTTGATGATGAAATTCCCTAATAGATTTAAAAGTTCTTGGTGAGAAACTATGTAAATTCATTAACCAGCAATAAGTTGCTTGTCAGTGATTTTGTGTAGTAGAACTCTTCCTTTTTTTAAGAAAATTAATAACTGAGTTATTTCCAGCTTATTTCAATGATTAATATTTATAAGCCAAATTTTATATACGTATCAACAGCTTCAATGTTACAATTTTTCTGTTGATTCAATTTCAACTATTTTTATACAAATTTTCTTGGGTCAACAAAACTCTTAACTGAACTACAACAAATGTTCAAAAAGTTGTTCTGAAACTTTTAAAGAGGGTATTCTTGAACACAAACAAAAGAAATTACTACTCAAATTTAGATGCAAAAGAAAAACATAAAGATTAGTAAAAGGTGAATAACCTATACTACACAAATGTGTTTGGTGGGAAATTTTAAAATTTTTTCCTCACATATTAGGTTAATTGAAGTAGACCCGCTATGGTATCAAGTGTAACTTTCATTGTGCTAAACTTTTAAAGGTGATAAGTTTATTTAGATAGTTTTAACTTTTTCGAGTGTAGTATATATTTCAGAAGAGATGTCTATTTTGTAAGGAATATAGGAAATATTATTTTGAAAAAAGAAATAAAAAAAATTTTGTTTTTTAACACGCAAGACTCCAATGTAAACTTGTTCAATTTGCAATTTTATGTTTAATTGTTTTAATGCTAATGTTAATACTGTAAATTGTTCTAATGTTAGATTCTGGGATAAAACATAAGCAGGAAATTTAAAAAAAAAAAAACTTTTTTTTTGGTTTTAAGTCAAAATTTTTTTGAATATACTCAATAGGTAGTAAAANGCAATTTTATGTTTAATTGTTTTAATGCTAATGTTAATACTGTAAATTGTTCTAATGTTAGATTCTGGGATAAAATATAAGCAGGAAATTAAAAAAAAAAAAATTTTTTTTTGGTTTTAAGTCAAAATTTTTTTGAATATACTCAATAGGTAGTAAACAAGTCAAAAGACAACGAGTTCTAATTTTGGATTTCTAGAGTCGAAAGTTGTAAGCATGACTCTGATGATATTTGAAAACTCATAAGTCAAAGAAATGATGCTCTAAGCTAGATTCATGCATCATTGTTCAACTTGTCTTGAAGTATATTTCTACAAAGTTTGAGCATAGCTTACAAAATACGCCCTAGCTATGTTTCATCATGCTTAAACCTTTATATTATGGACTTATTTGAGTCTTTTTAACCTAATAAAATCTACTTTGGGCCACACATCACGGCAAAAATAAGTATAGAAACATTTCGGCATCATGTTAAAACTCTAAACCTCTTACAATATACTTATTTCCAAAGATTTTTAAAACCAAGCGGCAAAAAATGATTGTTGGGCCCCACTATCTTTTAACAATGAATCTGGAAATGACAGAAAATGTAATGCCTCCGGTGACACATTAAACGGATAAACCAGACTACTAAATTCATTTTAAAATATGAATTATTCAAATCTTTGTCAAATTTCGACGGATATGCTTCAAAATTGACATTCAAATGTATGAATTTGCCCAATTTTCTCCCTTGATTTTCCTCTCTGTATTAAAATTGGAGTCTATACTACAGTCTCGAGTTGAAGGAAAGAAGCAACATTGCTACGAACATGCTGCGTAATAAAAGTTGGCGATTAAGTCACTTGTTTTGAGGCAATATGTTTGCTATTTTCGGCCAAAATAAATTTACAATTTAATTTGCTTTATTTTTAGGATTTTGACGAAGATCGTATAATTTGAAATTTAAATGAAATTTAAAATTCTAAACTTTACATTATAATAGTGACTATATTCTTTAGTAACCTACTGTTTTGTTGACCAAAATACATATTGTATGAAACTGAATTCAATTTACACTTAAGTTTTGCTAAACGCTTTAATCACTCACTATGCAACTTTTGTCTAGAAAGCAAAAAAAAAAAAATTTTTTTTTAATCAGTTTAAGAAACATGCAATAATGCTAAGAAGATCAAAATTTTCGTAAAAAGCAGTATATTTTTGAATAAAAATACCGGAATAACTAAGGAAAATAAATTATGCTTAAAATTTTTAACTTCATGGAAAGAATGGAATTCTTTTTCATGAAGAAATTTTATTTTAAAAAGGAAAACCTTATTTTTATATGAAGACTAATTTTTACGATGTAATTATTTACTCAAAACATAGTATTTATATCTAAACTTAGTGCACCCTGACACAGTTAAGAATAGGTTGTATAGGTGCACGAAAGTAATAAGATAAAATCTCATTTCACCAGTTGGACTTGTCATTTGACCAAATCCAATTTTGGAAATTTTTTGAAAATTTATGCGAACGAATTTTTTCAAATAAACTAAAATTTTAGTAGAAATGACATTCCAGTAAAACTGTTATCACTCACTCATTCACCAAAGATTTCATCAAATCTTCTTGTTCAAGAAGTTGCATAATGTAATCACTGCATTAGGTATACAATTGATGAAATTTATGATTCTAGAGAAAAAAAAATCAAATTTTCAGTTGGATTTAAATTTTAAAGAAATATTACATATTCTCATATTTATAATCAACTTATACGCTTCTATAAAGTTCTTTTCAATAATTACGAAAATGAATTTTGTTAGCCAATTTTTTGCGATTGATATAGCATATTATGCTTGTTTGTGTGATATAAATCGGTTTATTTTTATCTACATGATGTGTTAAGTTATGAAATTTACTAAAGATACAAATACAATACCCCAAATATAAAAAAGTAGTGTGAATTGTAAATAAATAATTTATTTTTGAGACAAAAATTCTTTTTTGTTGACAGTCCATGATGATGCCGGTGAATGATAATGCCGACTTTATGTTTAATATTACTTAAAAATATGAATAAACATTAGAAAACTAATGTTATGAAAAATTGGAATATAAACTCAGTCAGTTTCAACAATTTAATTAGATGAATTATATTTTGTTTCGATACATTTATCTAAAAGTAAGATGATCTAAAAAGTGATAAAAATTATTAAAAATTCTTACCGGTTAGTGATTGTCGGAAAAAATTTGGATGTAATTTATGTAAAAATTACGCAATATATACACTTTTTTTTTGTTGTATATGAAATATTTTTTTTACTAAAGGGAGCCTGAATAGCTAAGAAGACTTTCAAGTTTGACTAGCAACTGTTGCAGAAAATGCTTTGTTACGATCCTTTGACTCTCACATTTAGTCATTCACATAAGCTTTTTCTAACTTTCTGGAAATTTCTTGCGCATTCCCTGTTAGAAAAAAACACACATTATCAAAAGATATTGTCCGTACAAATATATATCAAAAGCGTCCATCATAGATACTAGTACATTTTTTGTTAAAACCCATTCTTATAATTTTTTGATAGATGTTGGAACTTTCAGTTAACTTTGACAAATTCTGAAGTATTATACAAATACCAATTTTCCGACAATATCAAATTAATTTGCAACACATACTTAAGACCAACACTAATATTGGTTTTTTCATTCCTTCTTACCAGCTACTACCTCATCATATCTCTAAAAAAAATTTCTATGAAAATTTACACCTAGTAAGTTGAATTGTAGCAAGAAATGATTTCGTTTCAAAAATACTGAAAACAGAAACATAAATTTTCGTTTTAATTATCAAAACTACTAAAATAACACCCATCCCCATCTGTTTGTTCTCACTAGTCATAAAGCATTGTCCAAAAAATCGTAAAAGCAAGCTTTTATTTGCACAGTTTCTACATAGTAAAACTACATAGTAAATTATGTGTAATTGTCATAAATTTGAGACAAGTTTAGAAAATGACTGTAATTAGTATTCCATCAAGTACCTGTCAAAGATAATATAGTGAACTCAATGATGTATTCAACTATAAGTAAATCTGATTCAACAATTTTGAAAAACATTATTTTGTTAGTAAAAACACTACTTCTTTAAGAAGATTGTATGAATTCTCAAAAGACAAAAATTGAGACAAAAAATTCTCAAGTGTAATTTGATTATACAGGGTTAGTTAACTTTTTCTGCACTCTCTTTCTCCATTTTTATTATAGTTCCTCTCAATTTATGTTGAAGTTTGTAGTAGAGGTTCTTAATTAATATTTTTTTAATTTCCATTTTAACTTTCCATTAGCAATAAGAGAAAAAAAAATTACTCATGCAAAGCTTTACCACTTTACCTCCCACACATACGTTCAATAAAATTGCCGACGTCTAAACTGTCACAAAACAAAGTTCCCGTAAGTAGCCGTTAAGTTAAACTGCCAGCCAGCTCGATCATTTCTATTTCTGTTTGAATCAAAGTCCATATTTTGCATCTGTTTTTCTGTTTTCTGTAAACAGTGGGAACGATTGAATCATGCCAGTAACATCAAGTGAATATGGTTTAATTAGCTAACTTCTTAGCGTGGGTAAGCTTTCCGAACCAACATTGGTATTCATAGAAAACAAGTTAGGTCAACTATGCTATGACATGGAAAAATTACGTCATGTACCTTCATGCTTTTGCTAAACAAATGAGTGTATGAATTACATCAAATGGAAGTTAGTTACGACAACTAATGGTTTCCTTTGTAGTGCCCGAACCAATAAAGTGGCTGAAAATAAAGTACCTAAGAACCTAAGTACTAAGAATAGGATTTTGGGCACTTGATGTTTTGCGCACTTCAATGAACACCTTATTAACACACTAATGCCTAGGTGCACTATGGATGGTTAGTTAACCGTCGTTTAAAATGCCAACCAGTTCCAACTTGAAACTTAATTATATCGATGACAGCTCCATCTAGTTGCTTAGTAGTGATTACAAGTGTCAAGTATCCCTCCGCCAATTAACCTGTGGTTAAAGTTAATTCCTCGATTTTCGCCGATTAAAATATAATCAATGATTAAATTTTTTTTAATCATCGGTTAAGACTAACCAACCATGGTGCACTTAGGTAAAAGACTAAATTCATAAATGTTTGGCGAACGGAAACATTAACTTATTGCTTTAAACTTTCAATTCCACGTTACCAAGTGGCATAACTGACGTTAACGCAGAAAAGAAAGCAAAATACGCCAAATATGCTAACCCAATTTAGGTTTACTTTATGTACATGTAGTTGTAATTCAATTCTTATATAGAATAAGTTTTAATTGTCCCCGTCTTTGACTATATGCTTGTAAGTAGACGAAATACATTGTTGACCGCAAATAACGGAGTGAGAGTAGTTTGTGCGTTTCATTGATCTGTTCTTTACTACATCCGTTTGTCCACAAACTTATATACATTTAGTGCAAAAAACATAATATCATTAAATCATATAATAATTTACAATAGTCATTCTTGTGTTATATTGTCATTTCCATTGGAACTGTTGGGTATCCCAGATACATTTCCCATTAGTAGTAACATTTCATTTTGTCTTTGATGTACGTAACTATACTACACATACTAGATATACAAACTTGACTTAACACACAAACAAGTAATTTATAAATATGGGAATGTAATATTCAGAATACTACCTTATGTTCCTACTATGTTGCCCCCAAGTGCTTGTATATTTAAATTGAAAAAGTTAGTCAAGCAAAAAAGATATTATTAAATTTGACAATTCATATCAAATTCTTCCATTGTCAGAACCAAGTAAGAAATAAGAAACAACAACATCGGTCTATTCTTGAAGTATTAAAGAACTGATTTGACCAGGCTGCTCGAACTGCACCAAGCTGCTGCTGATACCAAAAATGATTTACAAATTTAACTTCAGTAT
This sequence comes from Holacanthella duospinosa, assembly GCA_002738285.1. Lineage (NCBI taxonomy): Eukaryota > Metazoa > Arthropoda > Collembola > Poduromorpha > Neanuridae > Holacanthella > Holacanthella duospinosa. Next base: position 183,805 of record NIPM01000007.1, on the reverse strand, counting down.
GATACCTAATGCGTCTGACTGGAACAGAACAAATTGTAAAATAAAATTTGTGTAACAGGATATTTCTTTTTTTTCTTGAACAAATAAACCATATACAGGTTTATTCAGTAGATATATTAAAAATAAGATTTTGTATTTTGGTATCGTGGAATATGACGTCAGCCTCTAAAATATAGGACCATAAAATTTTTTTTAAAGGTTTGCATTAAGACTTACCAATGTCTGTGTAGATTTATGAAAATTTTTGCATCCCTATTTTAACTTCAACATTTCATGACAATTTGCTAATAATCTCTTAATTTTCGGTATTAATTTAAATACAACTTCAAAAACAATTCAGTAAAAGTAAAACAAAATTATAATATGCTTATAGCTTGCAAATATTCACGATATGCAATACATATTTTTGACTCTTGTAAAACGTTATTCTAAACATGGTTTTATCAACTACAAAACACTTATTCAAATGTCAGTGTCAACAAGGTTTCCAGTGTGTTACAATAGAAAACATCATACAATTTGCATGGCAATTAAACGTTTATCTGACAGAATTTGTGAAGCAATTTCTAAGAGTGTTTTTTAAGCTTGGCAGGTTACCAAAGTCAAACAATGAGCTTCAAGGAATTTGCACAAATAAATGAGTTATTTTACACACATAATCTAACTCGGACTGGATTTTAGTTGGTATAAGTTCTGCAAATAAATTTCGTTACCAATTTAGCTATATGATATATTTTATTAATTCTTAATTACTGAAACCTAGAAAGCATTAAAAGTTATGAACATAAGCTTTTTTTAGTAAAGGGTGTCTGGGAAGTAGAGGCACAACTTTGATAATGATATATGAATGTGGCCTGAAATGAAATCATCTGTCTTCCAAAAATAAGAAACAGAATCAGAATCGCATTATGAAAGTGAAGACTCGTTTGTGGTGACTTGGATTAACAAAAATGTCTAGGAAAAATGGTGAGATATTTGCTGCGGGTATTTTTCACTACTTCAGAAATTTCGAAATCCATGACAAAAAAGTTACCATCCAAAATTTTGTAGCAGAGCGTATGAGCAAACTAATATTTTATTATATTTTTAAAAGGTATCTAGGGTTCTATTTAGATTAATTTTAAACTTCTAATGGCCATCGTCCATATAATTATCACCAGAAAAATTGAAGAAAATGAAGAAAGTGTTTCATCGTCACTCCAACACACTTGTCCGCACTGCAACTAAATGAGTCAAATTTACGAGGTCTACCAAGTTGGATATCAAAGTATACAAGCTGGGGATTACGGCTAAAACCATGAAACAGTCTCCGAAATATGTCCAGGAGAAGCGAGCGATGACCAGCATTAGAAAAAGTTTCAAAATTGTATGAAAGAAATTCCTCACCACGGATGACAAAAATTACACTACATTTGACCATTTCCATTTGCCAGGCACAAAGTGTGTAAATGCCTTCGATCAATCTGCTTTGGATTATGAAAATAAAACGAAAAGTTACCTAAATCACCAAATTCAGCCGGAAATATTTTGTTTGGCAGTAGATTGACGAAATTGAGTATGTTACAGGGTAATTTGTTACGGAAGGGACCTGAACTGAAAAATCTACCTTTGAGATTGTCTGAAGCAACGATTACTTCCTTTCATACACAAGCATCACAAAGTAGACGTTTTATTTTGGCTTCAGCAGGCATGTTCACAATTCGCCACAACCGATGTAAACATTCTAAGTCAGGAAATTGTCTATCTTGTACCAAAGTCTAAATACACCTTAAACATGACACAGGCAAGAGGAATTGAAGAACTTGGGCTATTTGCAAAAACCAGTACTGTCAGATACCCAAACAACCTAAAAGTATCCAAGTTTTCAAGCTAATTTGGAACAACATTTTTAAAGAGGTAACGAAAGGAGTTGGAAAAGTGGTGATGTGACGTGCATACTAGAACCTTCGATGAATCGGATTCAAAAAAGTCAGACGGGTGATGTATGACCTTTGGAATAACGAAATATATTAGTTAATATTTATGACAAATATTCATTCCAGTATACTTATTGGTTGTTCTGCAATCTCAGTTTCAAATTATTGCCTCTACTTCCAGGACACCCTTTATATGGGGTTGTTTTCCAAAGGGCAACTGGTCCCCAAACACAATACCATGTGTCTTTATGACATGAAGTGAGTCAGCAATTCCGAATACTCAATAGACCATGTTTGCCCGGTCGTTACGGATCCAAATAGTACAAACTCTCAAGACAACCGGAACCAGACTAAGGACATATCCTCAAATTCGTTGTATAGATTGATGCAAATTTAGACAAAAATTTGAACTTTTTACTTTGTGACTGTTAATGAGCTTAAACAGTTTATGAAAACTACATCAAATTCATTAGTTGTGAGACTATCTAGTATTTGTAAAACTTTTCTTGAATTCTGTCTATAGATATATTTTACCTTTATAATTTTTCAATAAGTATTCATAAGGCTTCTAGGCCAAACTCTGCTCGCTGTTTTGTTGTAATTTATAACCATTTTAAGACTTTAAAATTAACTTATGTTTATTTAGTGAATATACAAAATCTCTTAAAGCTGTCTCTCTCAGAACTTCCTCGGTAAAAGATGAAATAGGCCAACTATTGACGTCAATATAATCTGTAAGTGAAAGATGTCGGGAATGAGGTCCTTCGATGACCCTTGACCCTTGTCCTGTGTGTGGAGATAGGTCACCAGGCTCACCAAAAATCAACAAAAAACAATTAAATAATTAAAATTAAATAAATATAATTTTTACCAAAATGGTCGAGACAGAGAGATCCGTTTATTACAACGGTCAAAATGCATCTGAGTCTATCCACAGGGATAGACTCATCAATAGGTAAGTTATATATATATAGGTATGATAATAATAATAATAATAATAATAATAAAACTATATCTAGGGAGGGTACACTGAATGAAAGAAAGGTAAGAAGAAGACAACACAGCAGGTGTGTTGTTGTTGTTAGTGGTGAACGGAAGTCCAGTTCCGTTCACCATGTGATGTGAGGCCGGGGGTTGGTTTCCCAACAAAGACAACGTGAGAATCAGAATTTTTTGGAGATAACGATAATATTATTTGTGGAAATAACCCTGATACACAGTAAACTGATATTATCATTCTTATCTCTACATATTATATGACCCTTCATATCAAGGGCACCAACACGTAAATCTACAAAATATATCAATTAGTCTTAAGCGAAGATTTTGTAATGTCTTGTCTAATTGTATTTTGTTGGCAGTTGGTGTTTGCTCAAGAATTCTGTTATAATACAGTTGTCGGTAATCGGAAACCAGGTCCAATAAAAAATCTGTAAAGCAATAAACATTCAATTCAAAGTCTCCAGACACAATTTTAACTCCAAAGACAAAAATTTCCAAAGTCTAAAACAGTGAAAAATCAAACATGTCCACATTTTACTTCCTACTATTGTGACACAAATGAGTGAACATTAAAACATTTATAATTAAGGTATTTTCTTCGCAACCTTGTTTGAAATGGTTGATTAAAAAAGAAATTTAATGGATAGATGCAATTATCAATACTAATTTCAATTATCTAATATGTTGCCTTAGAGCGGTATTACTAATCAGTTACTTTTGACTATTGAACCTCGTTTCCGAGTTCAAAGTAACTGACTGGTATTACGATTACAAAATTTAACTCGAGTTAATTTGTTCTTTTTCTCTCTGGTTAAGGTTCAACATATCTCGAGTTAAATAGCACAACTCGTATTACCAATCGAAGTTGAACTCGAAGTAATTCGTAAAGGTCAGTTACTTTAGTCAAAAAAGTGAACCACCTCTCCAGTAGGTTCAAGTTAGGTATTTTTTACTTCCTGAATTTAAAACTCGGAAAATAACAATGGTAAATTTAGATAGAATTAATAGATTTTTACGTTATCAAAAGAAGATTAGACGAAGACAACTAATTAGGTCAATACCAATAGTGAGGTTAAAAGACAGGGGAAATCCTTTGGAAAACTATAATGCTCAACAGTTCAAAGTACGTAAGGTATACCTTTTTCCATGACAGAAAATGATAATGAATCTCATAGAAGGTTCATTGACATCTTTGGTAAAAAAAGGCGTCCAATTACCACCAGTTTTGAAATTTAACAGGCATGATGCTATGATGACGTGACCGTCAAAGGTCGATGTTATTGGGGATTTTGTTGGGGTTTCACAACATGAGATGTCAGTTTTAATTCGAAAGGTTAGTTAATAAGAGCGTTTTAACTGTAGTTGGAAGTAGTTCATAGGGTCGCTTACAGAAGCCACAAAAATTCGGAATGATTTCTACGCTATAGCGGAATTTCCAGGTGAAACACGACTTTAGTAAATCTTTTTAAAAGTTAAAATAATTTAAAACTATTATACTTTAGGAGTAACAGGAGCAATAGATGGATGCCACATTAAAATTGATTCACCAGGTGGGGCTGATGCTGAGCTATTTCGAAACAGGAAGGGTTATTTTTCAATAAATGTCTAAGGAATATGTGACCCATACTTAAATTTTACAAATATTGTTGCAAAATGGTATGGGTCCGCTCATGATTCAAGGATATTTGAAAACTCCATGATATCAGTTCAACTTGAGAATAGCACCGCTCCTGGAATCTTACTAGGTGACAGTGGTTACCCACTACTTCCCCATCTCATGACTCCAATTTAACTTTAACATAAAACCAATGACTTACGTCTTTTCTTGCCCGTTTCTTCTTATTTGCCCACCAATTTTTTAGTTGCTGCACGTTACGTTTTCTGGTACCAGGTACCTTGGTAAACTTTTCGTGCACCCTATTCCAAGCTAAATCCTTCTTGTTTTTCGCTCCCACACCAGTAGCCTTGCACTCTATTACTGCTTTTTCGATAGAAATTAATTCCAAAAGTGTTGCCTTTTCAAATTCGTCAAAAAACTCCCTAACGTTATCCTCGGATTCAATTTCGTGGTCACTACTTGTCTCCATTTTTTTGCTACTTTTACCAAATACTTGAAATTCAATATTTTTAGAAAGTAAACAAATTAAATTAAATTCAGCTTTGAATANAATACTTGAAATTCAATATTTTTAGAAAGTAAACAAATTAAATTAAATTCAGCTTTGAATAGAGAATTATAAAGGATGTGAACTCGAGTTTTTAGTAACTTTGAACCAAGAACAGTTCTATGACAATTGAGCTCAATTGTTAAGTAAGGTAATTCCGATTTCGCTTTCACCTTCGGGTTCACATTTGATCAGGTTAACTTGAACCCGAGTAAATTTGACTTTAGTGACTTTGTTTGGTAATACCACCCTTAATGGTTACTTTTCAATGTTATTTTTTACAAAATAGCATTTGAGCAAAAAAACATATTACTTAGAAAGAAATTTTTTTTACAAAATTTTAATCGACTTTTTCTTTTTCCAGTAAAAAGTAGGTGGAAATAAATTTTTCACTTGGTTTCACCTTTGTCCGGTTATTGTAAATGCAATTTTATAATTCCGTTTCCTCTTACAAGTTAATAAAAATAGAAATATATGTAATCTTCGTGTTACAAGGAATTGGGTGGATTCATCATTTTTATCAATTATAAGGGAAATTGGAAAAGAGAAAAAAAACAAGTAAAAAAACGAGCTGGGCCAATCTCCGTTGCGCAGAATGATCTGTCACATATTGATTAAATTTCACAGTGTGACAGATTTCAACCTAACTGATCTATGTTCAAATGAATCTTAGGAGTAACCTTTTCACTTCACTTCTCTATCTTTTAAGAAAGTATAGATATGTTATGAGTACCATGCAGTCAGAACGTCTATAGAACTTATTTAGTATGGTTTCAGAGAGGTAATCTTAACTAGACTCTGTAGCTCAAATAGTGAAAGCACTAACCTCGAGTTCTAGAGTGATGCGGGTTCTAATCCTGCCAATTCCATAGTTTTTGGTTGGCTCTATCCAACCTTACAGGGGTCACTAAGATCAAATGTAAATTCTGAATAATCTGTCTGATTTTCATAGAAATTACCAGAGGTAGGTTACGAATTAGTGATTAAAATTAAGATGGAATTGAAAACTATTCCGTAATCCCGCGTACTTCTAGCTTAAAACATATATTAAACAAAATTCAAATCGCGGCATCATTCGAACGGACAAACATAAACGGATAAAGTAATCGTATAAATCCATCGCAACATTTGTTGACGGATAATAAGACTTGCGCTACTTATGATCTTATCCAGTTGTACATGATTGGTTGTGCGGCAAAGCGGATGACACGAGTTTAACGATTTATAGCATATTTATATTATTAGTACATCAACTGGGTCTGATGTTAATATTAGCTTAACGTTACTACATTTTCAACCTATCACTGGAATTGCATACAATTGCATCATTGGGATACAATTCTGGAATAAAAGCACACGAAATTGGCAACAATTGTATATTTTTCAACTTAAGGTTTAATAATATTTACATAGATTATTCAACATGCAAAAAAAAGGAACGAATAGTGAGGCAGCTTGTCAATTTTTCATTTCCGAATGTGATGTACGTTTCTGGAGAAAGGACATTACAACATTATTGATCATGACAAGGACAAAAAGACCACGAAATTTCAAATCCAAAAAATGACTCATTTTTGAGTGAGAAATTTGCAGTAGATTCTAACTAAATGACAAGAATAAAATTCACCAAGCTCCAATCAAATGTTATCTCAAGAAGTCTTTTAATTGAGGGCTTCAAGATCATAAATGGTTGGTTCGATTTCGATGGTTTAAAATCATGCTGGGCTACCTTTTGAATTCTGCACATTTGTGTGTCAATGTTTACCTTCAGGTAGTAATATAATCACCAAAGTAGACTAAACATTTTTAGTTTAAAAATATAATTGCAAATTTTAAATTACATTGAGAAACTTCAGTTATTTCGTGATTTATATAGCCGTAAAAGTGGTATTCATGACAAAAGTAAAAAATATAATCATCATGAAACACCCTTCTCCTCTGACCTTCTTGGATCAAGGACATTCGATAAAACACCGGATGAAGATGTGTGATTTGTTACCACTGGGTCCAAAGAATAAAATTTTAAAGTTGTTCTTGGTGTTCGCGCAAGAGGTGATAAAGTTTAGATAGATGTTTTAAAGGGTTCCGAAATGTCAGATGCTATACCACCAGACATTTCCATGTCTTTTTAAAAACGCAGGATAGGATACGAGGATTGCCAATTCGGTATTTGTTAGCCACATGGCATTCAGTCAGAAAATTTACATTTCTAGCCCAGCAATCTCGCGTGAACGAGATATTTCCAGCACGAATGAAACCTTGGCAAATTACAATCGAACTGGGAATAAGGACATCGTCACTGCTAGTTTCATTCGGCAAAAATAAACTAAACGAACATGATAGTTTGTGATGAAAAATTGTAAGGTGCAACAATTGTTTATTAACTAAATTTTATTAGTAATAGCAACAGGCACAAAAAATTACCTAATTTGAGTATTTATGACACTATTGTTTGTTCGATATGTGGCATTAGGAACAAATTGAGAAAAATACTTCAAAGCACACGTGAGTCTGAATGGAAAGTGATCCTTAAGCATGCGATTTGAGAAAATTAATTCACAGAATTCCGTTCTCTCCACCCACTTCACCTCCCAACGTGGTCCTGAGCAAGTATACTTTCTTTTTGACTCTTTTCTACAAAAATATCTTTATGTTTCAGAAATCATTATGAATTATATTAACAAACATACCTTAGTAAATTATACAATGGAGTCTCCGTAAAATATAATATCTTCCCTGGTGGAAAATGGAAATTTTTTTGAAAATTTGTTACATTTGGCTCATGTTCGTTCTTTGGTACTGCAGGTTGCTGAAATTGACAAAAAAATTACTACAGAAATTAATGCTTTATGCTGAGAAATAAGCTATCCATAGGATGAATTCCCCCAGTTTTCCATCTTGTAGATTGTCTTATGGATTCCCATAGTTACCCATATGTCGGACTATCATATGAGATAATATGTTTATTTACATATGTGAAATTACAACATTTTTCCTAGTAAGATGCTAAATTAATAAATCTATAAACATATTCAAATTCTTTCTCAAATTCTCATTCATTCTGTAAAAAGGAGAAATTTATTCCTAAAAAGAGATCAATTTCTAGAAATATCTATAAATCTTTTGGTGCTTTTGAGAATATTTGCCCAAAAGAAACAAAAATAGGGAAATTTTGATATTTGAATTGTAGTATCATCTACCTAATATTATAGATTATATGCAATGTAAAATGTGGAGTGGGCGGGCATACCCTGAGAGGGATAATTCCCGCCAAAATTTGATTTAAAAAAATGACTCATTAGCATCCTAACAATCTGTAGATGAAGTTGGCCAATTTCAGATGCACTTTTTCCATGGGAACGCTCAAAAATGATCATGAAATTATACTTTATGGGAATATTAAATCGAATTCTAAACGATCAGTCAAATTGACAAATTAGAAAGATTCTGATTCAAAATTCAAAGTAAATATCTCTATCAAATCTCACAAATGTGCCATAGTGTACCTAATCTTAGTAACTTTTCTAATCTTATAGGTATGCGAAAAAAATAGCATAAAACTCCTAGTTGCAAATTTTTAGACATCCAGGCTACATAGTGTTGAAATTCAGCTCCGTGTCAACATTTAATTATTGACAACAGAATTTCTTATTTGGGGAATAAATAAAAGATTTTAGGAGTGATTGAGTGATTGAGTTGTTTAGTTGTTAGGTTGAATCTAACCAAACATTTATAAAGTCGCAGCTCTTCAAACAAAAAAGTTGTGACGTAAAACATGGAGTGTCCCACATTTGTTACATATATTTTATTTTAATTCATTTGTAGCCAAAACTACTTACCGTAACATTTAATTCTTGGTTGTCAACTTCTAAGGGGAAAATCGTTCCATTATAGCCATATGTGGTTGTAAAACTATTTGAAACTAAGTTTTCTGGTGCAGTCATTGACACCCGCGAATTCCCTATTTCATTGTCTACATACTCCGCTGTAAGATTGCGAACCCCAAAAACTGAGCAAATGATTCCCATTTGTATTTGATACTGTTATATGTTGTAAAAAAATTAGTTGCATAGTAATTACATAGAGATACATGTGCTCATCAAAGAAAAAAATTTCTTACTTTTGGAGTCTTTGAAGTGTACAGAATAGATTCAATTTGGTTCACAGCGAATTTAACTGTTGGAGGTGATAGTCTTGGCACAAGATCATCACCATAAACTACAGAAGTTACAAAATCGTTGCAGTATTCAGCTACGTCATATGAAACAGTTCCACCTGGAGTAAATTTAAAAGATAAACAAAATTGAAATCATTGTTACTAAAAATCGACAATTTTCTTTCCACCTGGTGTAGAAAACGCAATACATTTGAGTGTTGGGTACTCAAAACGTAAGGCCAGCGACAAAAGAGTAGCAACTCCCGCTCCTAAGCTTAAACCTTAAATTATATTTTAAAAAAATGAAAATGAAACAAGTCAAAACTGTTGGGCATGACGAATGTGAAATTACAAATTTAGTAATTAACTATGAACCTGTAAGCAAAATTTTGTATTCAGGATAGGCCTTTGCAAGTTTTGGCAGAATATCCAATTGGTCCAATTTTCGTTTGATCACTTTGGAAATATTCAGCATTCCTCTGTGTGCCTGTTTGATAAAATAATAGAATAAACAGAAGGGCCAGAATATGTTGACAAAACAAAACTCTAACTTATTGTTCTAAATTTTCAACTTCATGTAACCAAATGGAGGTTATGAATTTGGAGCAGAAATGGACACTAAAAGCCATCATTCTTATCAACTTCAATTTGTCAACCATTTCTTACGCGTCGTATGTGCATATACAATACACATACGATATACAAGCATATACAAAGCAAATTTATCCGTGTTGTTTTGAAGGTGTCTTCGATCTGTGTCTATCGCCTCAAAACAGCAAATTTAAGTTTTCGAAAAATCAAAACTTTTGTTCTAGCTATCGCAAAACCATTTTTTTCACTGTGCAGCAAACTTTTAAATGCCCTTTCTAATAACTGCTAATGCTAAACAGGAAAAATTTATCCTAGGATACTTATGGAATACCTTCTTCCTTAGAATCAAATAGCCAACCCCAATCACCAGGCCTTGGATTTATACTTATATTATAAATAAGTACTTTATACTTATTTATTTGATAGATTAGGNAACTGCTAATGCTAAACAGGAAAAATTTATCCTAGGATACTTATGGAATACCTTCTTCCTTAGAATCAAATAGCCAATCCCAATCACCAGGCCTTGGATTTATACTTATATTATAAATAAGTACTTTATACTTATTTATTTGATAGATTAGGCATTAATAAGCATTTACGTAAATATATTCCTGTTTTTAATCCTTATAAAGTTCTTATTAAAGTATTTTGGCAATTTTATCTTAAATTTACCCATAATTGTTAAAATTAAGTTTTTCCTTGCTCTAGGATATTGTACCGATGTATGGTGTAGGCAGTTAGAATATAAATTAATATTTTTACTATTTCATTAAATATTTTGCTTGAACAAAATCGAAAACAAAATGTCCATGCATGGGCAAGAAAACATCCATTTTTACTGAATTAAAATATCTACCCAACTCTACTGTTAATAGAACGGATAGCTTGGTTCTACCGGTGGGCAGATTAGTTCATTAAAATTTCCTAATTACAAATTATGGAATGTATTTTCCAGCAACTCAAAATCACAAATTGCACATTACAAAAAACATTTCCAACAATTTACAGTTACAAATTACAGCTACAAATGACACTAATCGGATTAAATTTTATCCAAATTTAAAATTTCTTGAAATCTCTTTAAAAATTTCGAACAAACTAGTTGCGAGGAATTTATGCAATTGTCCCGTCTGTCTGCCTGTACGTCATACATATCTCATTTCACCCAGAAAATAGTGAACTGTTTACAACTATTCCCAAATGTGTTCTATTTATAAAAAAATAACTTCATTTAGAAATAATTAGTAGCAAGTATAGAAGAACTGAAAATCATAAACTCTCTATCTACTGGACATTAGTTAATATGCAATGCAAAATTTTTTTGTTAAAACAATGATTGTCAAATATTTCCTTTTACAATATACAATACGCTACAATAAGTTTTGTTCTCCGCGGATATAAAAATTGGAGGTTAGCATCAATTATTAGTAATACAGATATCCAGAGACCATAATTGCATAAAACGAATACAACTCTACTCTAAGCGGTTAGGTACATACCTTGAAATTAGGTGGATATCCAGGGAAGTCAATGGGTATGGGAGTTACACTGATGTCTACAAGCATATCCACTGTCGAAAAAGAACCGCGAATTGCAACAATTATGGACTTTGTAGAGTGATCCAAAGCGATAAAGAATGGACAACAAAAATCAGAATTATCATACGAAGCGTAGACTAAGTCTTCATCTTTTATAAATGTTCGCAATGAAGCGGTTTTCCCATAGCAACAGTTGTCATGCTCAGCAAAGATTGGATACTGCTTCCTCCAACTGCAATTCAAGTAAGTATGTACAAATAAATATCTCAGCTTTACTAGACTTAACTATCTTGACTTTTTTTGTTAAACGGAACTTTGCACATTTAAATCTTGTAACTATGTGGAGAAGCTAGAATCAAATTTTTATGAAAAATATTTATAAATACTAAAATTTATGATGTAGTCAACAAAAACTTTTAGAATAGAATTGTGAACTTAATCAATTGAACATTCGGGGTTGGTGAGTGGAGAAAAAACAACAAAGGTTGCAATCCCTACAAATCTACTCCTCCTCACTCAATAGATCACTTTCCTCAACCTATCCTTTATTTTCCGACTTGCACTTTATCCAGTTCTCATTACAAATTGCAATTGTTGCTAATAGTCAGTAAGTTTAGTTCAATTTTTGGATTTCGCCCAATCAAAAGAGTAAAGGAAGATAAGAGACTTTATCTAAGAATATCACAGACATGTTTTCAATATTTCTGCTGCGTCGAACGTTGATCGAATACTAATCCCCAAATGAGTGAAAATCCGAGATATCATGATACTCTGAACCCATTTCAAAAAATGTTAATCATACATTAATCCTGAAACCAACGGTCGTATACATGTAATTTAAAATTTGTTTCAATGAAACATATCAAGTTGATTTTATGTTAATTTTATAAAATAAAAAAAAACATTTAATTCACAGCAAAGATCTATCTGAATGTTTCATCTCAGAGATGATAAAAATCATATATTTATCATAAGTCAATTTTATATTTTAATGTGTACTATTTNTTATACATAAGTCAATTTTATATTTTAATGTGTACTATTTTATTTGAATATGTTAAATATATTATTTTTAAATCGAATAGAAATTTAAGTGGAATGTGAATATAAATATGACCATTAATCATAATTTTTAATACTTTAATCATAAGCTTTCTAAGATTTTCTTTATTTTTCTAAAGAAAATGGGAGGAGTTTGACTTAACCAGGCAAAAAAATTATCATAATACACAGTCCAACTAAGTGTCTGATAAATTCAGAATAATTATAGTTTTATTCGATATTATTTTATTTTGTAAAATCGCCATATACAATGTGACAAAATTCCGGCTGTATTTTTTCCCAAGAAAAGTGAATTAAACTTTCATATAAATGATTTTCAAATAGTTTGAGCAGTCCATAATGTGTGAAAGTGTTTGACATACAATTAAAACTTTTTATTTTCCACAAAATTTGCGCCTTTTTATTTGAACAAATGTATTAACGTATGTGAAAATATGTTTCATATTCAAGTATTACAGGTTTACGCCAATAGAAATTCCATTTTGCTCAAAATGGAAGGAATGAAATACTTCTACACCATCACCAGAATATTTAATTCATTGCAATTAAAGTTACTACAGTTAGGTGCAAGATCTTAGGTGCATTACTTTTTTTCAAATAATTTTTGAATCAAAGCGTGGTATATCTGAGTATACTAACAGCAATGATGCTTGAAGTATCTCTCAAATGTGCTGATAGTTTCAACTTTTAATTCTTGAAGTGGGCGGAATTAGAACAAAAAATTAAATTTTGGCTGGAGAAAGCGGGAAATGGAAAAGTGCATAACACTTACTTGAACATTCCTTAGCAATAATTTCTTAAAAAATTTTCCACCGCAAATGAAAGTAGCAATTTCTGGGATAACTTTCCCAAATTCAACTTTCACCAAGGTTGTGGCACTTAAGACAGAGTAAATTATCTACCAAGAAAATGTCTTGACCTTAAGCAAATAGAAGACCAAATGCATACAAAAATGTTTCTGGTACATGGTAGGGGTCTACCAATTACTGGGGAAAGCCGAGCGACTCTCTCCATGGCAAGTGAAAGTGCACCTATGTCCCCGGGATGCCCCGCAAAAATGTCTCTCGAAAAAAATATTTTCCTACCTTCATAAGTTGTATGAATGAGCTAAAAATTCATCAATATTATTTAGTTTTATTCCTTGCGCAAACTTAAAATAGTTTGCGTTGTATCAATGCTACTAAAAACAACAATTTCCAAGACACATTTGAATGGTATATTTCGTAAAATTTTGTTCACTTTCACTTGGTCTGTAAAGAGTCCGCCATCTTTCCGAAGTCTTCGATAGAATCCTACCGTGTACCAGGAACATATTTGCATACATTTGTTCTTGTATTGAGTCAAGTATGTACAAAGACAAGCCATTTCCATGCAAGGTAATGCAGGTTGTCTTAAATGCCACAGAGGTTTACCAACTAAATATAAGTAAGACGACTAGGCTACTATGCGTATTAGGCTTAAATGAAATTAGAAATCTTGCGGAAAGTATATCTTATGTAGCCTATGTTGGTTGCAAACAAAATGAAGATATTAAAGAACTTAAAACCTGAATTAGAGAAAGTTAAATTGCCACTGAAATTGCCACTTTCACTGAATATGGAAATTTTCTAAGAAATTATTGCTAAGGGATGTTCAAGTAAGTATTAGGCATCTTTTTTCTTCAAAATCGACCACTTTATTCTGGTGCAAAGCAATAAATCTGTCCTGCGTCTAAAGATTTGCACCGGCATTCTCCACTCAGAATTTAATTTTTTTTTGCACTAATTCCACCAACTTTAAGAATTGAAATTAGAAACTGTCGGCACATTTGCGAGACACTTCAAGCATCATTACTAGATATATCTATATATATATATATAGTTAGTATACTCAGATATGCCACGCTTTGACTCAATTATTTGAAAAAGAAGTCATGCGCCTAAGATCTTGCACCTAACTGTATTATGAATAAATATTCAGAAGTTCTGTATCGTCAGGTGTGTAGATGTGAGGAGACTCGTAATCTCACTGTAGCCAAGCTAGGCTCCAATTCCCAGGGTCAATAAGTATGAGTTAAAAACTCTCCTGTGAGATAAGGAGACCCATGGTCCAGTGTAGAAATACACCGGCTACTCTACTTTTTGACTCATTTCCCACATAAGATGGCGAGCAGAATCCCGGTTCGAGTCTCCCCAACCCCAAGACTTTTTCAAGGTCTTCCAGGGTTCTCACTCCGTTAGTTAAGTTATCTCTTTAGTTGTAAATAATCTCTGTAATTGTAAATAATCCTGGGCGTTGAATTTCCGCCATCTGCTGAACTAGTTTAATTAAGGTTAGTTGTACTGAGTTAGAGGATACAGTGGACTCTTGATAGTGGACACTGGAGGTCCAGTGTTATTGGGAAGGGGGGTTCTGTGGGAGTTCTGTATCGTCAGGTGTGTAGATGTGAGGAGACTCGTAATCTCACTGTAGCCAAGCTAGGCTCCAATTCCCAGGGTCAATACGTATGAGTTAAAAACTCTCCTGTGAGATAAGGAGACCCATGGTCCAGTGTAGAAATACACCGGCTACTCTACTTTTTGACTCATTTCCCACAATGCATTAAGTCTGAATTTCAAAAGAGCTATTCTCGTTACTGTTGCAACAAGCATTTCACAAGGAGTGATTCTTGACAGTTTCAAGATAATCAAGATGTACCTAAATTGAATCTAACGACCTGATTGAATAGCAACGAACAATGCTCAGACAAATGCTATGCTCATTGAATGCTATTCTACCCTACAGCGAAACACTGCTAACAAGAAGGATATTTTTTAAATTACAAATATCAATGATGTATATTTTTGATATGAAGTGATCGGCTGATCGATACTTACCATTTCTGTTTCAACACACCAAGTTTGAATAGAATCTTAATAATTTGGTGAAATACGGGCTATTTGTAATTTTTCTGTGAATGTCCTAACTGGAGATTTGTTAATTTGCACAATTTCATCAAATATTATAAATAAAATTTATTCTACGCCTAAGTTCATTTGTGTAATTGTAAAATTTCAGTTCAATTATGCAAAAGTTGGGAATGCTAAATGCTGTTAGCACTTTCAAAAACACCGTTTCGCATCCCGTTTTCATAAAAAAAAAACCCAACAAAGTACTTACGGTACAAAGTTGCAACATTGTGTTTTTAGGCATAGTGCTTTCGCCAATTTTCCCGCATGATAATAGTAGGCTGAAGGAATGGTAAAAATCGCTAATGCGTAATTCAAATAGTGTAAAATTGATGGAATTGAGTTCCAATCGTCAGATTCAGGAACAGTGAGCTTTCTTGTCATTGGATCATAGTTAATACTGGACTTGTAGGAAAATGGATTCTGCGCACCATACAAATTTTCATTCAGTTTCTTCCTCAATAATTCTGTTCGCAAACATTGGAGAACAAGACCGGCGACAATGTCGGAGAATACAAGTATCCCATCAAATACATAAGCAAAGCCACCTAAATTGAAAAAAATATGATAAAATGACTTTACCTTCCAATTAGTTATATTTTAGTTTTTACGTGCTGCTTCTTCGTACACATTTTGAAGTGATTTTGATTTTCCTTCTCCACAAATCAAACAGGATAAAATTTTTAATCGATATTTCCACAAATGACTTCTTCCTGTGAATGGGAGTTCATGTGTATTATCCAAATTTTCATAGTTCTCGAGCTTGTATTCCGTATGAAAATTTGAACCACAAGGATCGTATTGAAATAACCAGAAAAAAAGGAAAAGTCCTAGTATCACCCAATTGCATATGATGAGTCCTAGAAGTAAAAAAAAAACACAACTAGAAAAATATAATAAATATTCAATTTAAACGCGAATGGAATAGGTGAGCAAAATGTTGTGTGAGATCAAGAAAAAAGATGAATAGAGAAAAAAATTTGAAGCGTTTTCATCCATTAAAATCTAAAAAGTAATCCCAATACCAAANAAAAAAGATGAATAGAGAAAAAAATTTGAAGCGTTTTCATCCATTAAAATCTAAAAAGTAATCCCAATACCAAAACCAACTGAGCCGGAACTCATTAGTCGCTTCTCCCAACTCTTCTCCGCTCATTAACCTAACCATTAGGGCAACACAAAAGCATTAAAATAATCATCAAACGTCCACCACTGTTACGACACTCATCATTTCGTAGAAGCATCTCTCATATTATGGTAAATTAAGTCCCGAAAAATATAAGGCATAAAAACTATAATGGACTTTAGAAACCATAATCACAAAATAAAAAGCAAAATCACAAAATAATGAGTGCCATATGCCAAATTATGATTAATTGAGTATATTTTTTTTTATCGAAATCGTCATTGCTTGTACATACAGGTAGCATTCGGTTTGAATACTAAATCAAGAAACAGTCGTTTTATTTCAAAATTCTTTTCTTGATTAACTAACATTAATAGTAGCTGTATCGATTAAAAAGATATCCAACTAGTAGTTTGGCTTGAATTATCATTAACTTTTTTATAATATGCACAGAAGCAAGGTTATTTGATAATATACACAGTGGATATTTGACATTTGACAATTAGGTGCGCTCGGCACCTAATATTTCGAACAATTTATGAGGGATTACACAACCTTATCAACAACCGCTTGTTATATTAAATCCGAAAAACCTTGCACAGAAGCAGAACTCAGATAACCTTAGCTAGAAAAAATTTATCGACTTCATTTTTACAACAAAGTACCATGAAGCAGCCTACAGTTAGCTGTCATGCCCAACAGGTAAATGTCGAAGTTATTAACAAATTTATGCTAGATATTGCTGGCGGAGGCAAATTTAAAATATAATGGTATTGTAGTCAAGTATATAAGTTTTACTAATATGGAAAAATAAGACATAGGAAGGGCCATTCACCCACTCATTACTAGAAGGCACTTTTACAAAACGTCGAATATAGATTGCTAGAAGAAAGCACTTCTTCATGGAAACAAGACTGCTTTCATTTGATTTTAGGACACAGATTTTATTTCGGCTTTTAGTAGGTTTTTCTAGTGCCGGTGTGGTTCTTTCAATGCTCTTATTTTTAAAACTAAAGTAATTTTTATGATCCAGTCAACCCTGATACTGTGTACCGTGGCATGATGTAGACAAAGTCGTCACTTCATTTTATAAATCAAATATACAGCTAATCAATCTGAAATGACCAATTTACTTTATGAGATTAAAATTTTAAACGTAAGTTTAAAAAATAAAATTTATTAAGAACATTATTATTAGTTGTAACAATAATAGACAAAGCAATATTTTTATTTAAGTTTTGTTTACAAGTACAGCGCAGAATGGAGTCGAACATTGGCATATGAACTTTTCATAATTTTTAGCTTGTAAACTTTTGGGTACAACTATAACTGGATTCGAATGTCCCATGACTTATGGGAGAATAAAAAAGTATTCCAAAAATTAAATTTGAATAATCCATAAAAATTATCACCGTCATCACATTGGTTGCATTCTCATAATCACATCGGGTGTAACTGTTTTGTTAAATGCTTTGTAATTCTCCTAGATCACTGACAACAAATTCAAAATATCTCCGTTTTGGATGAAATTAAAACTTAATGGTTACAAATAGACAACTATAGCATATCAATGAGTGTATTATTCAAATTAATTGAAATTGTATTGTCCTATGTTGCTGTTGACCTTCAAAGTATTATATTTTTTCGTTTTTATTGAAATTGACAACTAATTGTTGGAAACAATCAACTAAGTAATAGGTCAGCAGTAGGTCTATTGATATTTCATTCAATCGGGATATTAAATCTAATTCACCTGGGTGACTTGTATAGAAATAGGCTTAAGGTCATAAATGTGGTTGTCCATCATTTATGATCATTTGGATGCCTAAAGCTTCCTAAGGTCCATTAGTAAAATCTGAAAGTAATTTTGTCAAAAATTGTTTACAAACTGAGCCAAATAAATTGGCTCATTCGTAAAACTGAAAATATCAAATTTATTCTTTTTGTACCTTTTTACAACAATTATACATCATACAAGCTTGAGCATCAAAAAGTTAAGCTACTTTTTTTGAAATAGGTGTAACCAGTTCTAGAAGATAATTAATTCCAATTTCGAAATACATAAAAGAAGCAGTTTCTTAGACGTGAAACTTCTGATTAGTTACACGTATAAAAATAGGAGAAAGAAATACCTTCAATGAGAGTTTGAGTTTCTGGAGCTTCTTTACATACAAAAAATCGTTGGGTTAATCCATAGGTTCCAAGAATATTCCACGCAAGTTCCAGTACGTATAATAAGAACCTGTTTGTAGTTTCAACCATGATGGATAATTAAGAATTATTACTTTGTGTATTTAAATTATATTTTTTAATAAATATTACTTAAAGTATAGACACAATGGGACGAATCGACGTGCTTCTGTCTCCATTATACCTCCTCGGCTACTGTTGTAGATTAGTAGAATGTCCCCAAGGGCCATCAGTGACAAAATTGCCATGGAACCGTACAAAAAGTACTCAATGTACTCTGCGCCGACACNGTCCCCAAGGGCCATCAGTGACAAAATTGCCATGGAACCGTACAAAAAGTACTCAATGTACTCTGCGCCGACACACTCTAAAGTTTTATGCTTTTTTGAATATACGACCGCTGTTGCAATGAGCCTGTTAAAATATCGATAAAGTTTTAGTTTGTTCCTAATGCGTATTACTCAGGTTTTTAATTCAGCTAAGTCGTGCTTGGATATTTCAACTCGATTGTGATCGAGGCGAGCTTAAATGTTTGCTAAAAGTGATCAAACATTTCTACTTGTATTTTTTGGGAAATGTTTTTTTCAGCACATATGTTGAGTTTCTGGTTGAGAAATCTTTTACAGTTAGTTTCGAATTTATATACCACCACCTTTGGCCTTCCTGTGTAGCTGGGTTATATGCAAAATAATATAAAAATGTAAAAATCGTTTGTGAATATAAAGTTAAGTTTCGCTAATTTTGTTGAATTCGCTTGACAAATTAGTAAGAAATGGGGGAAATGGATCCCTAATTGATTTTCTTGTTGACTGGACAAGGGCTGAGACCTTACGAGATTTTGTAAAGAATGGGAACCAGACTCCTGGCGCCTCGATAGGGCGTCTGTCGTCTGGACAGTGGAAGAGAGGGAAATTGGAAAAAGGTCACTTTTATATCCAACATATGCCCGGGGGTGGGGGAAGCGGCTACCTCGACGCTGGAAAAAAAAGGTTGGTGGACGTAGGTGTTGATAAGTAATATGAATTGGTGGAAGTTACGGTTGCTGGACTGTCTGGCTATGCATGCGGGCTTCTCAGATTCGGTATTCGCTGCTGAATTATCAGAACTTAAAAGGAAAACTGGGTANATGGCTATGCATGCGGGCTTCTCAGATTCGGTATTCGCTGCTGAATTATCAGGACTTAAAAGGAAAACTGGGTATACATGCTCACGTGCCTTTCCTTCGTGTCGGCTGTATTATGGGAGTCACGGCTGGGAATGGGATAAAATAAAAAATAATAAAGACTTCTCAAATTCCGACATTGGGAAATATCGATCGCTGGATTGCTGCATGCAATGCGTGCCGACTTCTTAGATTTGAACTTCAATGAGGATGGCGGGACTTCAAAAATTTAAATCAAAAGAAGGAAATAGAAAGTGAAGAAAGAAAGTAACATGAGGTCTAGTAATCAGGAGTAGCATAAGGGAAAAAGGGTTACTGAAAAACATGACCAGGGATACGGGTTAAAGAAATTTGACATAGCCTGGAGACGACAAACGGTATTTGGTTTGTCGCGGATTTGAAACCTCAAAAATGTAAACTTTTGTTTGGGGACTTACGCGGGAGTGTCGCGACTCACTGAAAACCTTAACAAATTGAAGAATGTTGTTTGATAGATGCTGGTGGCACTCGCTTCGTCTTCTCCACACAAAACTTGACCTCAAGTTTGACAACTCGACGTCGCAAGTAGCGAAAAGACTAGCCATCTGCTGTAAGACGGAAATGGGGTGGTGGGGATAGGGTTCGGGTAGTGGTTCTGGGAATTATCTAGGGCAGGGTATGGTAAGAGGTCAAAAATCACAGGACGGAAATTGAAAAAATGGGATTCCTAATTGACTGTCTTGGGAGAGATGTAGACTGGAAAATGGCTGGGGAGACAGTCGGAGACGCCCTCCTGCAACTCACAGATTTCCAGGAGTATGACGAAGCGATATTTTGTAAAGCATGGGAGCCAGACTTCAGGCGCGTCGAGAGGGCGGCCTTCGTCTGGACAGTGGAAGAGAAGAAAAAAAGGGAAGTGGAGAAAGGTCACTTTTCCATCCAACATCGGATAGATGGACATCTTGGTAGATAGATGCATAGATAAGTGAATTGATAGAAAGATAGTTAGCTGGATGAAGATAGATGGCTACAGGCGTAGGTGAATACATAGGAAGATTAATGAACAGATGGATGGATAGATACGGATGGATTATTTAATAGATAGGTAGCGGATGGATGGATAGATGAATAGCTGTTTAGATAAATGGATAGACAGATATGTAGGTAGATAAATGGACAGATGGGTAAGCAGACGGGTAGATAGTTGTGAAGATAGTTGGATGGAGAGATAGTTCATTGGATAAATGATTAGGACAGTCTATCGCTTCATATTATGCGTCTTGCTCAATTCTACCGTTTGGTAACGTGTAGACAAAATTTAGAATAATAAATTAGAGTCTTGCCATAAAAATTTACCTAAACATTCAGAAGCGTATTCTCTATTTTAGAATTTTGAGTTTTGTATATTTAATTCAAAAAAGCATTTTGCAGAAGGTTTATGTCTTACGGTTTTGGTTGAAATTATGCAATAAATAGTAAGGGGCCGGATAAATTGAACCATACTCAAGCAGATGCAATTTCCTCGAATGTCATTGCCGAGAATTGTTTCAGTGACACAAATTACTTTCTTCATTCAATCTTGAAACAATGTCAACGAGGCCAATAATGTTAGAAGCATGAACAGGCGGAACATTGGGAGGTTCAACTAATTTTGCATCTAATAAGACAAATATTTTTCTCACTAACCGCACGCTCCCCCACTCATCCCCATAAAAGTAATTTTGCGGAGTAAAATCAGGTTCTTATTAAATTGAAAATTATTACTTGTAAAGTTTAGCCTAAAAGTTTATCTGGTCATGTNTATTCTCTATTTTAGAATTTTGAGTTTTGTATATTTAATTCAAAAAAGCATTTTGCAGAAGGTTTATGTCTTACAGTTTTGGTTGAAATTATGCAATAAATAGTAAGGGGCCGGATATATTGAACCATACTCAAGCAGATGCAATTTCTTCGAATGTCATTGCCGAGAATTATTTCAGTGACACAAATTACTTTCTTCATTCAATCTTGAAACAATGTCAACGAGGCCAATAATGTTAGAAGCATGAAAAGGCGGAACATTGGGAGGTTCAACTAATTTTTCATCTAATAAGACAAATATTTTTCTCACTAACCGCACGCTCCCCCACTCACCCCCATAAAAGTAATTTTGCTTAGTAAAATCAGGTTCTTATTAAATTGAAAATTATTACTTGTAAAGTTTAGCCTAAAAGTTTATCTGGTCATGTNGAGTAAAATCAGGTTCTTATTAAATTGAAAATTATTACTTGTAAAGTTTAGCCTAAAAGTTTATCTGGTCATGTCTCTCATTATTTGCAAATTATGCAGTTATTTAAACGCGTAAACCAGTGCATACAGTTTGTTTAAAGTTAATACAGTTTTAAGAGTAAAACTAATTGTTGATTTCTACGCCGCTCAATTTCAGGGTGCAATACTTGGTTGTGTGTTAGAGGACATCACAACCAAACCCAAGTTATGTCACTATTATGAGTATTGAAACTTACTGATTTAAATAACGCTCTGTATAGCATCTTGTAATAATGCTTCATAATTTTTTTTAACTTTGCAAATCACCAATTTTTGAGACATCGGGGATTTTTATGAACAAAATTATAAGTGAATACCACTTATAGTTGAGTGTACTTATAAGGCAANTATAAGTGAATACCACTTATAGTTGAGTGTACTTATAAGGCAACACCATGAGTGGCAATCTTAAAATTTAAATTAATTTAAAAAATTAAAATAATTTAACTCCTGTATTTTGTTCATCTTGTGAAGTTAAACATGCCCTTAATTAACGAAAAGTCAAAATTAAAACTAGTAGTACTCATGTTGAGTAAAACGGAGATAGCTGACCCAGGAATCGTTACTGATGAAGACACTGCTAGTGTTGACATTGCTAGACGTTTTCCGGTTCAGCACTGTACGTACCAAAGTACGAAAAAATGTTCATTGGTTGGAAACGGTAATGTGTAATCACTAGTAATACTTTCCATTTAACTACTAATAAAAGAATTAGTTTGAAATCTTAATCAAACTAACGATGTTAACAGGTTCAATTAGCAAATTTTTCTCGAAAGAGAGAAATAAGTCACTCTTTTGAAAAAAAAAGGATGTTTCACCTCCATTTTTTCTTACTTAAAAGTGAGATCAAAAGTAAGTGACTTTTCACTTATAAGTCAAGTTGATGAAACCCCCTATTGTTAAAGTACTTTATTTCACTTAAACAAAACTGAAGCTAAGAATTTAAATTTGGATGCAGTGTTAATGCTGAAATTTAGCCTCAAGTTTGTCTGAATGAGTAAAAATAAAAATACAACAAATAATTAATTTTTATTCTTAGATTTAAATCCGATTTAAATTCAAATTCGAACTCTGATTTGGACCAATATACTCCATAGCAGCATGGGCCAAACCAAATATACACTACTCAAAAGAAAAGTAAAACTTAGACTAAATTACTCAAAACCACTTAAAATAATCATCAGAAAACATAAACAAATTAAAACTTAAAATTAAAACAATAAATCTTGGCAAAATCAAAAAAAAACCTTAGAATATATCTTAATAGTTCTAGACTAGTTTGTAGCTCTTAAAACTTAGATTTTTGGAATTTATATATATAGCTCGCAACGCTTAAATATATTATTCAAAAATAGTTACCATTACCAACAAGGACGAATGATCGCATAAGCTTGCATAATATGTAGTGTAACACGTGGTCGCCAATAATAGCTGGTGCGTTCTGGTTTAAAAAAATCTCAGACGATCGACAGCGGTTTTTTGCACATCAATCACACAAGCAGCATAAATCACTAATGTTGCATAAACCAAATAACATGAAAACTAGCATATTTTTTAATAATGTGTTAAATACTTCCATAATTTGGAGGTATATTGGCGGTAGGTTAATTTTTTAGACTAATAAAATTTTCTTTGTAAATTCAAACAATTAGTAGTTACTTGAATCTTGGACATTTAGTTAGCTCAGACTGAAAAAAAAACAGGATTTAGATTAAACTTAGTGAAGAAGGGTGTGACGGGGCTGACCCGCCACTTTGAGTTTGAGACAGGGATTGCCACAAAAATNGGTATATTGGCGGTAGGTTAATTTTTTAGACTAATAAAATTTTCTTTGTAAATTCAAACAATTAGTAGTTACTTAAATCTTGGACATTTAGTTAGCTCAGACTGAAAAAAAAACAGGATTTAGAATAAACTTAGTGAAGAAGGGTGTGACGGGGCTGACCCGCCACTTTGAGTTTGAGACAGGGATTGCCACAAAAATTTGGTCTCTGGTGGGGTATGATCCCACGTCTTGGGTATTCCGGACCCAACGCACTAACCATTTGTGCTACAGAGCCTAGTTGGGCAATCCTGTTCTCAAACTCAATACAACTCCGAAACTCTCCTTCCTGGTCATTCATTGCCAGGTAAGGAGTCTACTGTCTCATTTATGAGTACAGTAGTGGGGATTGAGTCTTATGCTCAAATGCCCCACAAGGGCGTCTTATTTGATCCATGTCTTCATATTTTTTATTTCATCACAGAACGTAAAATAGCATCATTTGATCTTATCAATTCTCACGTTAAGAGATGNATTCATATTTTTTATTTCATCACAGAACGTAAAATAGCATCATTTGATCTTATCAATTCTCACGTTAAGAGATGAAAAAAATTGATAAATGATGAGAATTTACAAAAAAGCATGGGCAATATATAGTTAAAATGACATTATGTAATAGTAATACTCACGGTATAAAATTTATATCATTAATGTGAGAATTTTGTCTAACACTTTTTTCCGAGATTATAATGTAGCCTTATAAATTTGAGTAAAATATATTCCTTACCTAGATAATATATTTTTTTCTGAAAATTAATTTACTCATTTCAGAGAAACACCTTGAACTTAGTAAATGATACACAAAAATCAAATTTCTGCGATCAATGGAACAAACGTGAGAATTGTTTGAATATTGGAACTTTTGGATGCGCTTTTTAAATGCCAATGTATACATAGTTCGAAATCAANCGTGAGAATTGTTTGAATATTGGAACTTTTGGATGCGCTTTTTAAATGCCAATGTATACATAGTTCGAAATCAACATCGAAAAATTTCAATTTCCAAAAAAATCATAACTTCTGTTCCATTCAGCGCAAGGGTTTGATTATTTTTAATCTGGGTTATTCTTTTGAATTCTAGCTGTAAAATTGTTTACATTTTTTAAGAAAACAAAAAAAAATTTTTATTTACCAGCGATGGTGGCCATAAATTTTAGAAACCGACTTTCTTCATTTTCACAGTTAATGTCTAACTGTTTATGTCGTGACTAACTCAGAATAGGCTAGGGAAGGGACGAAATCAAACAAATTCAAGATTTTGAATGAAGTTGGACGATCTTAGTTAAATGTGCCCCACACCTTTCAGTCGAACATAGTGGAAAATTTTGAAATTAACATTTGGACGGGTATGTTAGAATTATGCTAAACTGTTAACACTTATTTACATTTCTCAAAATTAATTTATAATAAATATAGCTTGGTGGTTAATTAATTATGTATCCTGTATGGACACATTCGACATGGTTTTTTAAGTTCCTCTCACACCAACAAATCCGCACCTTTTATTACAAATTTCACCTGTAGTATGACAAAATTCCGAAAGTTGTTGCAAGACATTGATTCAAAAAAATTATTTTTATATTCTGATTTTGTGAAGGGGGGACAAAATACTCAGTTACAAATGTTGTTTCATTTTTAATTTTATAAGACTATTTACCAATTTCGTAATTTTTCTAAGTTCTTTTGAGATTTTCCGTTACCTTAAAAGGGATAAAATGATCTTTAGAATTATACTGGCTACTCTACTTTTTGACTCATTTTCCACAAAAGTTACTCTCAATGGTTAGCGAAGTACCTTTTCCTATCCACTTTTTTCTTATTGCAACTCGTTTAGGTGACACTAATTATTTTAGCTTATGAAAAATTTGTTGGTGACCTTGACTGTAACCTGAAAGAGTGAACTTACCTCTCCGGCAGAAATAAGTACACAGGTAAAAGTTGAGCTGAATGTTATTTTGAATATGATATCTTGGGTTTCCCAGCTCGTAATTTTTTTTCATGCTGTTTGCAGTTAAAACTTTTTCCATTTGTGCTTATTTGGCGGGACCATGTATAACAAAATGTAAAGGAAAAATGTTACTCAGCGTAGGTTTTCTCCATTACATTTTATGACTTACTCTCCTAACCAATTGGAGCAACATGCGTAAAGGCTATAATGTCCCTTATCAGGTAACGAAATATCTCAAAGTAACTTAATAAAATTACGAGATAGGGAAAATATTGTTAAAAAACCGTACGGTAGAATTCTATGTTAATGTTTTAGACCGTATGGTCGAATTCAACCAAAACAGGGATTTAGGGACGTTGAAGCAAGTTTTGTAGATTTTATTTTGTCTCTTATGAGGGAAAACTTTTCACACTGATTTTAATTGTACAATAATTGCTTATCGATAGAACAATTTCAAATCATAATTTCGGAATTAAGTGGTAAAGAAAAAGCTTGACAAATGAAACCAACTTTTGTAACTGAGTATCTTGACCTCCTTTTACTAAATCAAAATATAAGAATAAAGTTTTGAATCCTGGTTTCTTGCAACAACTTTCGGAATTTGTCCATCTACTATGGGTGGTTATTGTGGGTGGTAATGAGAGGTGCGGATTTGTTGGTGTGAGAGAAGCTTAAAAGAACCATGTAGAATGTGTCCATACAGTAGGGGTCTACCAATAGCGTGCGTGGATTAGCGTGAGATTGTGTAAGGTTCCTCTTTTCCACAATCTCACTCAAGTGGGATGGGTTTAGTGACTCTAACCAATGAGAGAGGATACAATTTCGTAAAATTTCTCTTGGTTTTTACACAAACACACAATTTCACGTAAAAGAGGATTGTGTTTATTCGTTAAACATCAGCACTACATCATACAAATTTGACAATATTCGGACAAAATAATGCATAAAGTAGATTACAAATGATTTAGAATATTTGTATAATTTAACTTAAACAGTTTTAGGATGGAGAAGAGAAAGCATAAATTTATTTTTCGCATTGTAATGTAACCTTTGTTCACATAAATTTAATAGTTCATTAGGTTTTCGAAATTGGAAAGACAAGTGGTTAGTTGTGCATCACAAAGTAATAAACATAGTTTACATTTGGAAATAAAACTGCTTATTCACTTTTCGATTCACTTCTTATAAGCTACCAACGAGAAATAAAAAATTATTTTTTTTTAATTTAAAGAAAAATTAAAAAAACAAAAAGAAATTAAAGCAAGGACTAATAGCTTCAATTGCCTAAAATTGCTAAGTGAAATACATCACAATTACAGCAGCGTTTCAAATGAATTTTTATTACCATTACGTAATGTGTAATTGTAATTGATATAATTAATTAAAAGTAATTGTAATTGATCCTATCTCTTTACGTATTCTATTTTTTCAGGAAACACGTTTTCTGCCCAAAATAGAAATCTAGTCGGTCTAGTGAAATATTTGAATTTTCAGTGTTTTGAATTTTACAAAAATAGTTAAAAAATATTCAGCAACACTAGGATGAATGAGTATAAAAAACTTATTTAAAATTAGTTGTTAATTAGCACTTTTTGGTGTGCAACTGTCTGGTTAGAATGTGAGTGAAGAGAATGAGATAATAAGTTTGACTCTCTCGATTTTTTCTGCAAGGATTTTTTGTTAAAGACTTTCGCCAGGTGTAGAAACTATTGCGCTCCACTGTAGTAATTCGATGCTTTACCTAGTTTACTAAATTTCGGTTATGTGAATTTTCATAAAAATTCGAATAGTTACCAAGCAACGGAATATATATCTTAATATGCACCTTGTGCTATTCAACAAAAGAATACAATGCTGAAAAAACGTTTAGGGCAGACTGAAGTTACTCTTTGGTCCATTCTATTTGCTGGAGAAAACATGTTGTTTTGTACCAATATGCAACTAAGTTTGCTATCTTTTTATTGGGTGAAATGATACGTTTTCTAAAAGATCCTTAGCAAATATGGAAGCAAGGGTGACAGTCAGATTTCTTGGATTAATTGATCAAAAATTATGATTTATGATTAAATATTTCAAACTTAATTCTGAAACTTACCGCACCCATTGCAAAGCATCTAACTCTCAATAATGAAAGAAAAATTTAATTTTCAATAAATCACTACTCTTGATTCATTAATCTTGTAGATTTCATTTGTTATGCTTGTTTCATTATTTTCAATGATCTTTAAAAATATCATTTGACAAAATAAAAGTTTATGTAGCGATGTTAGTTAGACTTTCTTCAGTAAACAGTCAGAGCCAAAAAAGTAACTCTTTGCGTTATAAATTTGTACACGAGTTTATACATCGATATTCCTCATTAAATATATATCATTAAAAATTTTACCATCTTATTAGATTTAATATAGCTCACCAAGGTATCCGGATGAGTAAATTTCGTATACTCGGATACACCAAATCATCACTTCCGATTTCCCATTTTCGTCCAAATGCCTCCAATGCTGGCATTTTCAAGTATCAAATTTAAATTTACACCTTTAAGCTCACTCATACGGTATTTTCAAGTGTTTTCTAAGATTGTTCACACTTCACAAAACTTATTTAAACTCCACAAGATATATGTGAGTAA
Organism: Holacanthella duospinosa; assembly: GCA_002738285.1. Lineage (NCBI taxonomy): Eukaryota > Metazoa > Arthropoda > Collembola > Poduromorpha > Neanuridae > Holacanthella > Holacanthella duospinosa. Next base: position 155,279 of record NIPM01000007.1, on the reverse strand, counting down.
TGATTTCATTTAACTGAATACTTTTTATAGTTATAAAATACTAAATCCCACCGATGTACCAAAATGGTATAAAAGAAGACCCCGGGGCTTAAGATCAAGTTCTTTGTACATAATACTTCTCAAAAAGGAAGAGTTCATGCAAATCCTTGAAGTTTACTTTCACAATTATTTTATAATAAGGAGGTACTGGATAAGATATACGATGAGGTTAATGAGTTATAGACACACTCTTTTACAATCCAGAAAGACACCTTTTATATGAGCTTCGTTGCATACAGCCTACTCCATCATTAATTTCAATTTTAATGATTAATATAAAAACAAGTTTTCATAGATTCATAGACACGACACTTGCGAAAATAAGCAAACTATCGGCTTAGAAAAATTAAGACTTGAACTGTATTTTTATTTTTCCAACAATTGTCAGTATAAGTGAATCGGCACAAAAGTATCAAACTCGAGAAGATTTGATACTAATACATGAATGGGACTGGACCAGAGCCGTTTCTAAGAATGAAAGATGTAAACCTTTTTACCAATTGTTGTAATATAGATGAGAGTTGCGCAGTGAGAGCTGAAATACAATAAGTATAGGAAAAATTTGTAGCAAGGTAAAAAATGGGTTGCACAATTAAACCTAACTAAAGCACCTGTTACTTCCATAAATAACCTATGTCATCATGTTGGGAATGCCCTAAATAGCAACTTTGCTCATGGCACTACCCCTCTGAAAATTGATTCTTGACCTCCAGAGGTCACCAAATTTAACAAGGGGTCAAGTGAGACATCTGTTCGATTGAGCTGAAATTCAACAAGCTTGTAAATTATGACCTGCTAAGTAATGTATGAATGGAAATTAACCTGCTAAGAATTGATGCGTGACCTCTATAGTTCACCAAAGTTAACATAGTGTAGTTATGTGAATCCAATTGAGGGTTCCAAGTCCTTGTCCTTAGGAGTAGGGTCACCAGTTATTACCAAGAACCAACAAAGGAAAGCAATTACATTGATACATAAATAATAAATAATGAATAAATAATAAATCAAATCCAAAATGGTGGTCAAAGAAAAAGAAATTCAACAAACTTGTAGATTATGACGTCCTGGGGAATGTTTAAATTGGACCTTCTAAAAATGACGCGCGTTCTCTAGAGGTCATAAACCTTAACATGGTGTTAAGAGACGCTTATGTCGAATTTTTAGCTATCCATTTCGAAAACCAAACAAGTATATAAGAATTCTCAGTGTTGCTCACCAATACCCATAAACAAATTGTAAATTATATTGCAGTAACTATGTATAGTAAAGTCTGATAAATTTTGCTGCTAGTCTACTGGGACTCGAACCCAAATACAACCCTTCTACTGGACACCACATTTACTAACTACCATATCGCCAAGGTGGAGGCAACAGTCATCGAGATCAGCTTTTTGGTGACTTGGGTTGTTTATTTACTTATTGCTATTTCGGATATGGGTTGATTTGTCTCCATTTCAGTCACCTCACAACACTTTTTTTTAAATAAGTTGAACATATTTTAATTGTAACATTTTTTGCCATAACAAATTACAAAAGGCGTTGTGACTAAATTGAAACGGAATGTCACCACTTACGAAAAATGAAAACCCGAAATAAACAGCACAAGTAATTGAAAACTTGGCCTGTATACAGAATACCAAGACATATGATGTGTACACTGTCCACAAAACAGTGTAGTTGAGTTCAATTCCCAGCAATATTAGTAATATATTATTTAGTAATAATAATTTTGGAAAAGTTTTTAGCATACTGTCCTCGCTACCTGGCGCAACTTTCGATGACACTTGCAACTGGAACCTTCTCAAATTTTTCATATTAACTGAATCAGCCATATGATTACAAACTATTCAAGCAGACAAAATCTGAATATTTTTAGTAAATTTGACATCGAGTTTTCTAGACTCAGGAATTAAGAAAAAAAATTTATTCCCTAAAATTTTCATGTTTTAAAAATTAAATAATGGGAAGACGTGCAGCGGAACATGATTACTAATATTTTGTAAATATTTACTGTCAAACCGCATAAAACTGATTTTATGGTGGATCGTTATTTGGCTAAAACTCTAAACCGTCATCTAATTGTGATAAAATATCACATTCGCTATTCAGCTGAAGCACTGTAGAAAATTTTAAATTATTAAAAATATTCATTAAAATAACTGGCTTTTGAGGCACAAATAGCCATCAAATGCAACCGGGTATATTTCCATTAATGAACTTACTAAAGTTTATGCTCCTGTCCACCAAACGCTTCAGAGTTTCATAACTCCAACTCCTTAACTTGATATTTATTCCAAGCTATATTGATGCCTGCATATTATTTTTAGCTACATTTAAATGAAATTGAAACCTATGTTGGATGCTATACTAGAGGTTGAATTCACTGTTTCAGCTTGCTTAGTTTGACAGTATCTCCACAAGCAATGTCGAGCAACATTTGTGGAGAGCGAAAACATTTAAACAAAGTTATTGCCTACTTTTGCCCTTTTCTTTCAATGCGAGACCAAAAACTCCCGTTTTAAATATGACTTAAATATTAACCAAAAAATAAATATGATTTTATCAACCAATTTGCACAACTGGCTACCTTTATTTTATCCAATATTGGAAGCAAATTTACTTTTGAGCAAGTGGAGGTAATNTTCAGCTTGCTTAGTTTGACAGTATCTCCACAAGCAATGTCGAGCAACATTTGTGGAAAGCGAAAACATTTAAACAAAGTTATTGCCTACTTTTGCCCTTTTCTTTCAATGCGAGACCAAAAACTCCCGTTTTATGACTTAAATATTAACCAAAAAATAAATATGATTTTATCAATTTGCACAACTGGCTACCTTTATTTTATCCAATATTGGAAGCAAATTTACTTTTGAGCAAGTGGAGGTAATCTATCGCTGTGCAATCTTACTTAAACTGGATCCAAAATACAAATCAATCGATCCGTTTGATAATGTTTGGGATACATGGGTACGGAAATCCCAACCGATATTGTTATCAAATGCAATCTAATATAGAAAAAGTAATATAATTGGAGGATTTTCAATTATGGCGGGGGACGGAAATGGGACTATTTTAGCATTAAACCCATTTATGTTGCAATTCGTGTTGCAACAGAAATTGATTTACCATATGTTCTGAGCAGTGCCACAACTGTAAGCAACGAGGAGAACAATGACCAAGAAGTTTTCACTTTTAGTGGTACTGACAGTGAAAAATAACTTAGTGATGTTTAAGTTTGAAAAATGCCATAATAATCATGTCAAAGTTATCTGTAAATATTATCGTAGATAGGGCTGCCGTAGCTGGGGAATACGTGTAAATGCTTTGAGGAAAGATGATACCAGAAGGATATATGTAAGTTCGCCTAAATTTAGCTAAAAACAGAATATGTTTAAAAATTCAAAATCAATATTTTTCAATTATTGGTTCAGCTGTATATGATCCAAGATCTACAGGGTCCACCGTCCCATTATGAACACTTTTATTTTCGCGAAAAAAAAAGTTAAAATTCCTGTATATAAATTTTTCTGATTTGCTCAATATGTTCTCCATGTCCTCTCTGAGGAACAGAAGAAGGATATTTCCAAGATTTGTGCACTTTTTATACATTTTAATAGCATAGTTTGTTATGCTTCTGTGGTAGAGCATTCCAAACTCTGCCAAATGTTATTGCAAGGACAAATCATGTGTTGTTTTTAATAACATACGCCGTAAAAGACTATGTTAATAGTTTCAACGCTTTTCATACGTATCTCAGCATTAGGTGTGATGGTCATCCAGCATATGAATTAACGTATTGGATAGTTTACGATATATGCGATGTATGCGATGAGGAGCATTATGGTCGACGACGACATTATCAAGCTCCCCAAGATATAGTTTTGCGACTTTTGCTTCCGGTAAAGCGTTGAAAACGTTTAGGATGTGCCTCTCCAAGTTTATTTTGTCATTTGGTGTCACACAGATCAACGGCTACACTCCACGCCCACATAATGCCTAGACGATCAGAAATCTGCCCGAAAACTTTTTGGATTTTTGACAGACAGATTCAGAATCTACTTTTTCTAACTTTTGATGCTAAATTTTGCCATCTCAGTTACAATGATTGAAGAACACATATAGCTCATCAAATAACATCACCTATTCCGACTGTTGACCGCCCAGTTGACTTTCATAAGGCTAAAGGCGGTCGGTGAACTAATCTTGAACTTAGAAGGCTTCAAAACAAATAATAATGACTTCCGTTTAACATGTTTTCTTAGAATTTTGTTCACATCTCTTTCTACCTTAGTTTCGTCCTAAAATGAAAAGTAAAGCAAATGACGAAAACCATAAATATTGCTTTAACATCTAAGAAATTCACAAATACAAAGTAATGAATATAATAATACTCGTAACGATTGCTGTTTAACCTTGACTTTGAAAATTTAAATCTCACTAAGTGACAGGATGGATTTGTGATTGAAGTAAGATAGAAGAAGTAGAACCACTAATACCATTGGAAACGGAAGCTAAGATGTGTTGTGACTTCGGGATATGGAAGAAACAGAAATAAATGAATATGCTAACAGAAGGACTGACAATAGAAGGATACAACATCTACAATGTGTATTACAACAAATTGTGATTCAGAGAATTTTTGCAGTACTGGTACATGCATTGTGGAGTAGCTCGTGAGGAAAATCAATAGATGCGTGTACTCATGACAAAGAGTGTAGATGCATATATTCAATAGCATTAGCCCTTATCCAAGAATTATAGAAATATTTCTCTATTGTTCCCTGAATAGATCTTTTGAAGCAATGATGCTTTTTCGTTGAGTCTGTGAACGAACAATATTTGTGACTTTTTATTATCAACAAAGATATTGCTGTGAATAGGGACCACGCTTAGTTATCACCAATTATACAGTTTTCTTTTTTACAAATTGATTCCTTAGAAATGGAAATTTGTGGACTGAGGCACACGAGTTATGTTTGCATTGTATTCAATACGAAGTTATTCTTGTTCATCCACTCCTTTAGAGTAGATTATTGTATTGACGGTTTTCTACTTGTACGAATGGGAAGGAACGATACAATTTATTTACTGATAATGAACTTCATGAGCAAATCCAAAATTGTCTACCACATTTTATTAACCCCTATGGTGAACAGTGAATGCAGTAGTGTCCAAAAACTGATCAGAGTAAATACAACTGAACAATTACCATACCAAGGAGCTGTAGTCAAATGACGTTTTGTAACTCAACAACTTGTCGATATGTATCTCCTGCTTGACTTAAAATCTCAATTCTCAAATACTCCAACGCTACCAAAATTTATGTCACAACTCCGTTTATTGATTATGTAGAGGCATATTTTTCCCATACTTATCTTTTTCGTCGCAAAAGAAACACACCTCAACCTTGCTTTCTTACACATAATCATACTTACTACACCAAAGAGTCAACAGGCAACAGATAATACAATTTATATGGCAGTGATAAAGTGGCTTTGAAGCGAGAAACTCAGATCTGTCTTGATTTTTTGGAACCTAGAATCACAAAATTTATTTGTAAACAATCACAAAAATTGTAAGCTGTCGGCCATACTAATTACATGTTTATGCTCGACGGCGAATCGCCTGAAAGATGTGACAGCGTTGATGTATGCAACAAAACCCAGTTACAACTGCAACCCACTGCACTAACATTTTCCAGCTCCAACCACTCAAGTTCTGGTCACCTCTATTCAATTCGAAAATATAAAGCTAACCAAGAACTTGATTTCAAATGCAGTTTGTCTACTAAAAAGATCAGTCCTCAGCCAAGACGTATGCCATTTTATGAACTGAATACAAATTATAGCAACACTGGAATAGCGTTCACATTACCAGGAACAAGGTTTGCCATAAATATTTTTTAAATAAAGCAGATTTATTTTGTTTTGTTGTAAATGTATTCTACCTTACATATTTGCGCAAGTTGGAGTAAAGGTTGTGAGTTGAGTGTGAAAGAAGAAAAGTTTCCACAACACTCGTAAATATCTAATAGCCCCTTAATTCTCTTTTTTGATGCCCCAACCACAGGTGGGCGTTCAGGGTGCGCCGTACTTTCCGCACTCGCACTTGCTTTGAATATTTAGAACCGCACCGCACTACACGAAATGCTCACTGGAATCATTGCAACAATTGAAGCGAGAGTAATAAATTTTCAACAATAAATAATGCTGTGCATCATAATGTAACCAGTTCTATTTAAATGGAAACCAACACATCTTAAAAAATACACATAGTCGTTCAGTTTTTCTGTAAAATTAATCGATTATTACAAGTAGTAGATTAATTAGAAATTTTTAGATTCAAAATTTTTTTAACTTGCTACTATATTTATCGTAAATTATAGTCTTATTAATGTTTTTTAATCCTTTCTTTATTTTTGACGCATTCAAATCAACTTTTATATTACACTACTGAAATATTTTTTTTAAATTTTTTTTTGTCAAAAATTAATGATAATTCGCTTTTTTATAACTTTTTTATGTTTTAGAATTATTCTGAATAAATTACCTTAACTGGACTAAAAGTGAGCGAGCTGAAAGGTTTTGCCGACTTTTAATTTTTTTCTTGCAGGTGTGCGTAATTCGTCTCCCAGTGGCCTCGACTTTAGTATGAAGAAAAGTTGGCTTGAGGACTCCCAGACAAGGATTCCTCGCAAAGAATTCTCATAATAATAAATTTTCAACTAGCTTAGTGGCAGCACATTTTTGTTATATTCCTCCAAACATATATCCCGCATAGGGAAGCTGAAGATTCCTCATTCATTCACTGGAAACTTTAATTATGGCCACTTTCTCTCCTTTCACTTTAGTTTTTTGGCTGTATTTAATGTAACCTTTACTTTTTTAATGCGGAATTTTGTATTTCTAGTTTATTCTTAAACGACTTATCTATTTTTGTTTCGGTTGAATTTTGATTCCTTAGCTAAACGGAAATAATTCGACATTAGGTAGTGGGAACTTTAATTATGGCCAAACTGTATGACTTTACATTGAAACGGAGTGTCTATACTAGCTAAATACTTAGATACTTAGCTATTCAGATAAGCTAACAAAAAATATTTTGTAAAATTTTTCTGATTTACTTGGCATATAGAAAACAAATGAGGAAAAAAAATTCTGTTAACTTATTCTGAATCGTTGGGTAGTAGAAGTGTTTATTTGCTCCGATACAAGGCATGCATTTGCATGTTTTCCCTCAGGTGCATCGGCGTACATGGTGTAACTTCAAGATGTAAAGAATTATGATTCCCAGGAAATGGCGGTGGTGCTAGAGGGCTGATTCATATTTCTAAACAAATAATTACTTGCTCATATTAAAGGTTGTATTTTTCGGTTTACTTATTTCATAATCCTTGTTAAATAGCTTTGCAACTTTGAGATTTCTTTGCTGATTTCCGTAATGTAAGTTCTTTATAGTCCCACGTCCTTCGTACGACAAAACTAAGCTGACTGTGAGTACAGATAAACGAAGTGAGAACATTGGGAATGCCACGTAACTTTGTTTCTGAATATCAACGGGGATGATTAAGGCTGTAAGGAATTGTCATGAACGATAGCAAAACGTAAAAAAGTCAAAGCTCACTATAACATCAAAAATTGTAAATTTTGACCAAATCATCAATTCTTATTTTCATCCAAATACCCCGAGGGTCGGAATTGTCAAGTTATGAATTTAATTTCACTGATATACTCACACGTACGTATTTTCCAAGTTGTTGTTTGTTAACACTTCCCAAAGCTCATCTACTATGTGAATCTGGTTGCATGATGCTTAATCAATCATTATTTTCAGTCTTTAGGGATTATTATAAAAAACAAGTTAACTTTGGATTCATATATCTTACGCTTAAGGAATTAATCACACTATGGTTACTTCTTAAAAATTTAAGACTTGAATTTTAGGTTTATTTATATTTTTCCAACAATTGTCCAAATACAAGTCTAAAAAAACAGTTAATATAGGAAGGTTTGTAATTGGGTAGAACATTGCTAAAATGAAAGTGACTCTGGGAAGGAGTAGGATAATAGATACAAACTTAGCAACTAGCACAGTGATTTGAAATAATTAGAATTAGATATATTGGGATGGCTAAATTGAGTTTTTAGCAGGTGATTTAGATATAAATAATTTTCATGTTTACATGTATTAATGAAATCGTGCAGAATAGATATTCCATGTTTCGTCTGAGTAACACCAGTTTCCAAAAAGAAAAGGCAAAATTCTACTTCAAATTTGCATACGTACGCATGCTGTCTCTCTGGTGAAATAAAGATCGATTCCCGGTGTCTAATTTCAGGGCGTAGATTTGACGTTTGATTCTTTACATGTAATATCAACGGAAAAGTTAGATACACTTACACATCTACTTATAAGTAGTTTTCACCAGTCGTAATAACATACAACTGTAATCATTTTTATGCAAATGGCTCAATATATGACATAATTAATATTACATAGTACGAGCACCAAATGAGTCATGTAAGTATCAGAAATCAATACGGACGGACAGACAGACATGACAGACAATGTTATGAACCCCTCCAACTTAACTATTCGAGGTTAATAATGGAAGATATGCAGCGGAATCTGATTATTGTCTGATGATGCTAGAAAGAAATTCCTATTGTTCTACTTCCAATTCCTCAAATTGTAAAAGTATTTCCCATGGGTTTGCAGCGTTGATATTTGCCAGATGATATTGATAAGTCTCTTAACTTGTTGTAGTGGGTTTAGAAGAAGGAGATGTGAAGGAGATTAAGCAAAACATGAAAGTTAATTGTATACAATTAATTAATAACACTGATTAAGGTTGAGGTGTAGATCCTTATTATTCCAGTAAAATTCTAAATCCATTTTGAACCCCGCGGTACAAAATTTTTTTGCCCCATGCTGGCGCAGAAACGCTGACTGCCAGTTAGTGATGGTTGGAGCGGGTTTTAGAATTTGAGACACTGAAACTTCCTGGTGGAGAATTAATGCAACTGAATTAAACCAAACCTCGACAACAGACACCGCATATCAAAAGATGATGAAAACAAAATCCGTGAATCTTACTACAATTGAAATAATGGAATAAATTCACAATGAGAAATAATGAATCGGTCGTTAAAGGTTAAATTTTTTAACCGCTTAGAAACAACTTATCGGGTATTATAATTTAAACCGAATAACTACATTGTACGTCGGTCGGTTAAGATTTGAAAATGGGATTGTTGCATAACGTGAAGTCCATAATGGAGAATTTGGGGCGATGTTGAAATTTTACGATGTTAATGAAGCAATTTTGACCTAGTGTCCAAATCAAAAGTTGAGGAATATAAGAACCTACCTGTTGGTGTTTGTAGCTCTATTTTTGTGAACGAAGGAGTACCTAAATTGCAGGAATTAACACGTGATTTTTTTAAACAAAGAAAGCACTTCTGCAATTAAGTCCGAAGTGTCAAAAAAATTAACGTCAGTGGGTCGGCGTTGGCTTTCGAAATAAAATTCCTTTAATTACCTAACTATAACTTATAAGACCCCATAGATGAGACATAGTAAATAATAGATAGGAAAAACTCTACAGAATGTAACTGGTTTTCTGAGGACCAATCACTAAAAGACAGAAAAGATGGAAGTAGTTACTGTAAAATTTACGAATCCCTCCCGAGCTGAAGCTGATGACCTTAATTTCTTTGATGAGTTTTCCTATCTATTAGTATCTCTCATCTATTATAGGACGTAAGAAACTCAACTTATTTTATATGCATGGAACGATGCTTAGAGATACTTGCAATCAATGGTATAATTGATAAATAATAAGTTTGTTTTTATATAAAGTGAGCAAGATTGTGTTATTATTTTGAATAATTCGAGCTAAAAGAATTAAATTTAAGAAAATATTGGTAGTACTATCTTAGTTCTACGGTGACCAAAATTTCTGCTTCGGAAACAATGAAAATTTTATAAGTAGCCGTACCTCAAGTGGAGCTAGCGACTTTAATTAGCCATCAAATTTGTATAGGGAAAGCTGAAACAAATATTTCTTGTTTCTTTGTTTCTTATTTTCTTGGCAAAGTAGTTAAATGTAACATCTAAAGATTTAGATCTAAGCAAGATATGGTTTTATGGTTATGAAGTTTTTGTTTTAACCAGGGTATTAATTAGTTAATAATAAGTAGTGTGCTGCAAGAATGTTTATTTAATTTAATTTTGGACTACACTAAATTACATAATTTCATTGACGTAATACATTACCTGCATTGATATGGTAAATATTTTTCACCGAAAACAATTTAGACTTATTTGTTAATTTCTCAACAGTGGATAAGTCCTCGCATGTCTAAATGTTGTTACAAATTTATAATTCAATCATTGTTAAATGCAAAATCATACGACAAATATGTAATATACATTACTCACATTAGATAAAGATAAACATTAAAGCCACTTTATTGTAGCTATCGACAACTTCATGCATTAGAGTCACTACATTACAGTTGACATCAGTTTGGTGCACGTTTCCACTATGGAAACTACCGCTGAAAACTATTTTTGATTAAGCAATGACCGTAAGGTAAGGGTTTAACTGCATAAGATAATATATACGCTTGCAATCGAATTAATGCACAGACTATTTTTTCTGCTGCGTGTTATTAATTTTAAGTTTGTAAGACCTAATTGTATTCATTTTGCAAGCCAGAATGTTTTGATTACACATATTTCTTTTTAAATTGGAGTAAGTTATGCTTCAGCGTTGAATAAATTGAGGAACACCTATTATTTCATGAACTCTGTGTTGTCATCATTGCTTCCCAAGAAACAGTAAGACTTAGGACCAAGGCATGTAAACTTATACAGGATCTTGCCGTTCACTTCGTCTTCATTTTTCCAATAACGAATTTGTTTTGGATAGAAAATAGAGGATGTGTTTGTGAAAGATTGCTTGTCTCAAAATAGTCCAAATCAGGTAGAACATCGCTATTCACGTTTTCTGTGATGATAATATAGCCCAAACTGTCTGTATCCGTCATTAGCAACATGGCCTTATAGTTCCACGTTCGCTTGACAAAATCGTAATGAAATTGGGCCATGTGTAGCTTGCTGAGTTTAAGTACTAAAAATCGAGTGTAAATTGCCTTATTCAACGTCACACAATTCTTTTACATTTTAAATGCCAGTAAAGTGCTACCAAGGATATCATGAGATACATATTGCGCTCTTGCTATCAGTTTAAAAGATACAGTGAGATCATTAATTAGGTTAATATTAAGTATTTCCCTTACGGATTCTATTTCTTTGCCAAACACTGAATTGACACATAGCTTGTGGAAAACACATTCAAACTCATCTGTTGCGTTTATTTTTTTTAGGGTTGAAGTTTACGTAGCTCATTAGCCATGTTTCTTGCTTGAAGACTAGGATACGGTGGTTTTTGGTGATTAAGAGTCCCTTCACAACATAATATTTCAAATAGCGGTAATGACAGATGTAGTTCTTTCCCTGAGAGTGGTGAGATACTAATTTCATCTGATTTTTTATATAAATAATTGGGAGCTTCGCGAGTAGCTTTTGTTGATAAATACTGACGCTGAAATGGTAGTCCGTTCCACAGCTAAAGGATAATCTATATGATCCATATGGAGAATATCAGGATGGTCAAGGTCCACTTCCAGAATGTACCCAATGTCATCATCAGTAAACACATTAGTGATTCAACAATTTTTCTAAAAATATAAAGTGATTGACTGGAAGAATTTGTTGCATGGCTTTTCCCTAAAGGTTTACCATATCCACAAGACACAGAATCCTGCGATGATTGTTGTCGTTATCATAGAGTTTATTTATGTCCCTAATGGCAACAAACTGGGTTCTGGAACTGTGCGAATCAACGAGGAGTAAGTTTCGAAATGGAAATAATTAAACTTAGAAATCTGAATTGGAACTGTAACAGGAAGAATGCAGCTGTTGAAGTAATTAAATAAGAACGTAAATAAATTCATGGCAATCTCATTAGCCTCTTTAGGCATAGTAGTTGTCGCCACGCTAACAGGAAAATCAATGCAGTCAAAATCGACGACTGTCGGTGAGTGTTACTTGGGCTGTGAAGAGAAGCTGGCACTGCCAGCTTAAAATAGTTGATTCCTTTTGTTTTGATGCAATATTCTTCCTAAATGGCTACCTCATCATCACTTCCTTACACTGTAACCGTCAAAAATAATTAAAGTTGACCTCAGTAGACCTCATTTGATTGGCTGAAAAAAAGATGAATCTTCGCTATTCTACTGATGAGCTATCAAGTCATCAGTGATCAATCAGCTGATCTCATCATCTGGAACTACAAGCTGCCGGGCTCCAACCACCTAAGTATCTCATTATTGACTACACTTCAGAGTTCATCCGTTGATCTTTACTTTAATCAAACACTGCTAAAGACTAATCTACTGTAAACTTAACTAAACATGGACGACGTTACAATTAGTAAACATATTGAAAGTAAGAACCAAGGAGTATCCTGCACTTCACGCTTCGGGTGGATACGTTCCATCTCAGACACCAAGTGGATACCCTTCAACTCAGACAGTTTACGCTCCATCTCAACCACCTGGTTGTCCACAGTCAGCTTTAGGTTATCAGCCACAGAGTCAACCGACGGTAGGCGAACCATCATCGTCAGGTTATAACCCAAATCCTCAGGTTTCCTACGGTCAATAACCAGGAACTGGTTATTCAACAGCACCTTATAAGCAGTTTTTAGGAGGATACCCATCAGTTACAGCTCCATCTCTTAAGTAGCCATCCGTCTGTCCATAGGCAAGCCATGCTCCACCAACACAAAGCTATCCGAACTTAGATCAACAAGGTCACGGGTACCAGTTACTGCAACATCACCCTATCCTACCCAGCTCATCAATCATCAATTCGGAATTCTTTAAGGTTAGGGCAAGTTAGGAATAGTGGGTCAAATTCATGCATCAGTAAATTCCGCTCCGCTCGGCTCAAAATTTTTTAATTCTGTTTGAATCTCTTGGAGTTATGTGAATTTTTACATACCGTTAATTTTAAATCTCTTTTTTTCTACTTGGAAATTCTAGGTCTTAGTTATGAGTACTCCCCCAACTCTTTCCGAAACTTACAGTAGGTAATTTAAAGCAGCAACCCTTATTGAACTTCCCCATTATTAGCCAAGCAAAAAGGCCGGCCAATTCGATGGATTCTAGCTCACAAGGATTTCTAACCCCAAAAAAACCGACCATAAATGGCGATATCGTTAAGATAATTCTACAGGCTATATCAGGCGTGAACGCTGATACCACTGCAATTATTTCAAGAATGCTTCATTGGAACACTTAGAGGAAAGACAGGGGATTGAGATCACAGATCTGAAAACCCAAGTTTCCAATCAATCGGCAGCCATCAGATAGCAATCCTTCACTATTGCGTCACAATCTATTTTGATATCGAAGCTGCAAACACATAATACCAAGCTGACCAACGAATTGCGGAAACAAAATATGTCGTTCCATGGAATTCCCGAACCCATACAAGAAGACCCAACCACCATGGTAACAAATTTCCTTTTCGAAAACGGCGTAATGGCTAAGGTAGATATTGCTTACAAGATTGGCAAAAAATTACCTGGTAACGAGAAACGCCGTCCTTTTAAGGATAAATTTTTTTCGCATCAGGATAGAACCGCCGCGTTCTGTTTTAGGCCAAAATTTTTGGCAGCCAAAGCTCCACAATCCATAACGGAACATTTATCTATCGAATCAAGGCTGAAAAGAAAGTCGTTTTATGAAAAATCACGCATACTTTCCGACTTCTATTAACCCTCAACCCCCGCCTAATCTTCATCAATGACGTTCTGGCCGTCCTCATCAATCACCGTTTTCTGCAAATTTTACTTCCTTTGAATTCCTCGCACTAAATATTTTAGAGAATTTTCCTACAATCTTTTATCTCAATGTACATAGTATAAGTAACCTTAGCTTTAACTTTTGGACACAATTTCTTTCCCTTCAACCTGCTTTTTTCTTTCTTGCCGAGATTATATTTCATGGCAACTGGCGTAGTAAGGATCTAGATACCTCGTATAATTATTCCTCACACTCTGCGACAAAAGGAACCAAAGGTAGGCCTGCTGGTGATTTCGTGTATGGTTGGGCTAAAAGCTTCCCATTTACAGTTATTCTGTAAATGAAATTGAATGAATTGAATTGTGAATAAATGAATGAAGTGAATGATTTGAATTGTAAATTACAGTGAATGAAATTCTGTAATTGAAATCAACAGAATACGCAGTATGGTTCCAAATCTGCTCACCAGAATCCTGTCTTCTGTTATTTATATACATTCCGCAAACTCAGCAGTTCCAAGTCAATCTTGACAATCTCTTTCAAAAAATCGTGCATTTCCCCTTCAAAAATTATATAATGATTGAAGACATGAATGCAAGAATACGGTTAGAAATCCCGTTCCTTTTCATAACAGAAACAGCAAAGATTTAGTGGTTAATAGAAATGGACGTAGCTTGGTATCCTGGCTTCAGAGTTGGGATTGCTAGTAGGAATGGTTCCCTCCCAGGAGACGAAGGAGGTAATTTCACATTTATTAATAAATCAAACGGAGGATGCAGCGATGTAGACCTACTTCTCATAACCTCTACTCTAGCTATGGAAGTCACTTCTCTTGAAGTTCTCGATTGGACTGAATCGGATCATTTCCCATTACTGCTTTCCTTGAAGGCACCGCATCGAGGCCCAACTACTCGCGTCAATCTTACGAAACCAAAACTCGTTATCCTCGTTAAACAACCTTAACTTTATGAATTTATCAAATCACTCGAATTAAAAATAAGTAATTCCCCGATTGTATTCATCGACGTGGACGTCGCCGGTAAATTTATATGCTCTGGAATTGTCGACACCTGCAAACTTTTCAAGTTATTCAAATCTTCGAAACAACAGGAAACCCGCCTTAAATGGTTTGAAAAGGATCAATAATGCTTAAATACGAAAAAAATTTGTCGCTGTAGATTTTATGCAGAAATACAGACATTGGAAGAATGAAACAGCTAGCAAAAGAATACATTGACAGCAACAAAAAATGCGTAATAATAACTAACCAGTAAAACGATAACTTCATTTCTCAAGTCTCTCTACAGTTGCACCAATTTTCCAAACCCGTCCAAGTTTTGGAAAGCGGTTAAATACTTCGGAAAGACATCAGAACCCACAAACAACATATCGGCATTTAAGTAGCGTGTTCAATCCCAAAAACCTCAAATGGGTAAAATACCCGTATTTCAAATGCACAAATGTTACCGATCCAATCCTAGACAGAATTCAATCCTCTCGAGACACATGGTTATCAAATCACTNACACATCAGAACCCACAAACAACATATCGGCATTTAAGTAGCGTGTTCAATCCCAAAAACCTCAAATGGGTAAAATACCCGTATTCCAAATGCACAAATGTTACCGATCCAATCCTAGACAGAATTCAATCCTCTCGAGACACATGGTTATCAAATCACTGAAATCTGAAAAAGCACCTGGTGAAGATCTAATATCAAACAGTGTATGGAACATAACTTCGCCAGTCCTTTTGCAATACTTAACCAGCCTTTTCCAACTATGTTTTGATTCAGAGGAAGTCCCCGTTCAATGGTGTAATGCGTTAATTTGTCCGATCCCTAAAAAGGTTTCAAAATAAATCTTCGGGAATTACCGTCCTATTTGTCTACTGAGCAGCACACTCAAACTTTTTACTAAAATTCTAAATAGTAGGCTGGTGGAGTGGATAACCAAACAACATCGTACCCGACTTTCAGGCAGGTTTCCGAAAGGGAATATCGTGCGTTGACCACATTTTTACTCTCATGTGTATGGCACAAATGCAACTGCTCAAAGAAAAGGAACTATGTTTGCTTCCTTGATCTTTCACCAGCATTTGCTACTCCAAACCACAACCTCTTATGAAAGGTTCTTAAAAACATAGGGTTGTCCACTAAATTCATGCGTGTATTCAAATATATACGAGAATGCAGGTGTGAAGATTTCTACTTCTTACGGTAGAATAAAGATCATAAAAGGACTCCTTCAAGGAAAATCTGCAAGTCCCGTTCTCTTTAACCACTTTATTCAGGGATTGGTAAACATCTTTGATAGTTGTCACCTTGCAGGTTTTCGACTCCATTCGCAATCTTTACATTTGGTTCTTTATGCAGACGATCTAGTTCTTGTTGCTCAGTCACAAGACCAACAGAAGATGAATCTCACTGCTAACTTCTTTCACTTACGTTGTCTCCAGCTCAAGTTTTCTAAAACAAAAGTACTTGTGATACGGCGTTCTGGAAAGGTGAAATAAGAAGACAAGTTTTCCTGGAGAGGTAACACAGTACAGAATACGAAATCGTATATGTACCGTGGCATAATTTTCCAATCAAATGGGTTGTTCAACCTCCACTCAAAATCTGCTATTGGGAAAGGCATTACAGCGCAAAACACTGTATTTGGCACGGTAAATAGGATGGAACCCCTCGACTTGCAAATCTCAAAATTTTTCTTGAATTCCATTGTCAAATCAATTACCTTGTACGGCTCAGGGGTGTGGGGATCACAACAAATAAATGAAATCGAAAGGATCCAACAGAAATACTTTAAGAGATTCCTCCACCCTCCTTACAGTACTCCCCAATATTTTGTTCGTTTAGAGACAGGCTGCCTTCCATTAAGCTTTGATGTATTCAGGTTTACCATCTCTCTATGGTTTAAACTCCTGTCAGCTAACGATTTAACCTTCCTCTAAATGCGTATACAGACCTTTGAAAAATCTAGTATAGACATCCAATCGAAAAATACAGTTGGTGTTTGCAGTTGGAAAGTAGGCTGAAATTCATAGATATGCAATATTTGTATGAAAGAGACTTAGCGAAAAAGGTCAAACTTGCCCAAAAATTATTACTCGCTACCATTTCTACTGAACAAAATTTTCTTTTCGATGGCGACATGCATCCTACAAATTCGACTAAATTCCAACTCTGTCTACAATAAAAGCAAATGGTTTAACATGGCACTTTTTGAAAAGAAGCGATACAAATACTATGGAGAACAACTTTCTTTCTTCCATACTATTTTGCAATGCACTGCACATTTCACATTCGACCGAATTACTTTCAAGGAATGGCAGAGAACCCAATTCAACTAATCAAGGACGTCACAGAAGCTGCCACTGATCCAATACTTCACATTTTATTTATCGCTTCTAATTTCAAATATTTTAAAACTTTTTCAGCAATTTTAACAATCATAACTTCATTTTACTTAAATTTACTTATGCGCGTAATTTCATTGATAGGGCGATGGCCAGCGTCAAATAAACTTATTTATTGATTGATTTTGTTTTGTTGCTTAAAGTCGCTCGCTTTGTCTTGAAATGATCCGAAACATTGATCCAACCACCTCGTTTGAAAGGCCTGAATTTTGCAATATTGATGTTACACGAAAGGGCTCTGCTAAATTGCTTTCCGGAACCAAACTGTTGGAATATGCTCACAGTGTAATGAACTTTATCTGCACACATCTCTAAATATCTTAATTATTTGTTCGTAATCACATTTATGTTAGAGTTTATGTATTTATTTTGATACTCAAAAATGTCCATACCCGTTTTGGACTCACAGAGAAATCGTTTGAATTAAACTCTGGCGCTCATTTGTGACTTAAAAATTTGAAGTCATCCAGAGTTTGAGAAATTACGTTTTGAATTTTCGTCTTAAATTTTGCAAAGTATGAATCTCGACTATGGGTTTCACACAAAGCTGTTGAAATGTCTGTACAAATGCCTTCAGTGCAGTGATTGGTTTTAGAGGACTCGTATTCTGTCACAAAAGCACATTAACCACACTACCTCCGGGTTGTTGCATGACTCTAGAGTTTTTCATAGCAGACATCTGGCGATGTAGCAACTTTGAATGCACTGTGGCTGAATAAAGTTCCTTCATGTGTGAATGAAATATCTTGTTACATAAAACAAAAATATGCCTTTTTGGAATCGGTTTTGATTTGCTTCTCAATTTTATTCGCTGGCATATGGACATATGAAACATGTAGTATCGCACTGTTGACTTATTTACTCCACAGACAAAGTTACGCGCTTCGGGTTAAGAAATATTTAAACTCACATTAGTAAATTCAAGTTTCCGCAAATTATTATTCAAATTTGAAATTTAAAGCAATCGATGGACTGTATTCTGATAGCACAGTAACGTGGTAGATCTTCCTGTTTTTTTTTGCATTGCGTGACATTTTGAATGACATTGACATTGAGGTTTGACAAAACTAATGGAAATGGAATAATTATCACCTATGATAACAGAGCTACTTCATCCATAAATATGCTAACCTTTACTGCCCGCTATCAACCAAAAAAGAAAAAGATTTATATTTAATGAGGAAATTTTGGTCATAGATTCCGACAGAAGTTCGGAACTGACAGATTTGCTTTAACTCTGGAGTCTAAATAACAATATCAGAAAGCATGAAAATGGGTAGATTTCAATTAGACATAAAAATAATAAATCTAAAATTATATAAATTAGATAATCTAAATCAGAAAATGAAGAATCAAACACTTACTTTCATATTGGAGTTAGCAGCACAAATTTGAGAAAATTGAGAAAAAAAAATAAACAAAGGAATAATTTCTAAATTGATCAACTAGTTCCTGGGTCGGCAAAATTATATTCATTTTTCACATTTCACCTTCAAAATTCATTAGCCCTCAAAAACCCGTAGATTTCTTGCCTCTTTCTTAAAAAATTATTTTAGTTCTGTGTAGATTGTTGTGAGCTTGCCATATAATTTTTTGAGAAACAATATTCCTCAATTTCAAAAATGAGTTCATCCAACATCAAACGCGGTAAGTTATCATTTTCAGTACTTCTAAAAAATATTTACCAAAAAGTCTGATTATTCAATTATTAGAAAAATAGAATTATTCATTTCCACATTTATAAAATTTATCCTTTTCAGTCTCTGGAAGTACTGCGGATTTAGCAACGTAGACTACATAAGCGTCTCAACACAAATTGACAATATGTTGTTATAGAAAAGTGGGTTTTGTTCGCAGACCGAGATTGATAAAAGCAGTCAACAAGCAAGGTAAGTAAAATCAACTTTCAATATCACAATATTTAATTAAAGATTAATTGGTTTTAAATTACTTTACAGCTTCTGATAATGCTAAATTGAAGTGATAGAGATATTGAGTAAGTATAGCTTAGAAAACTGGAAGCTATTAAATCAGTTGTTGCACAACATAACTCACTTTAACGGAGCCAACAATTCAAAGAGAGTGTCAAAAAAACAAGCAGCCGGAACAGAGAATAGCGCCTGATAACCAGACCCACAACCAAGAGAAGCCAATTTAATAAAATGCGTTGTGAATGAATGAAGAATTTTAGTTTTGAATCACTGCACCAACGTTCTTCCTACTATTCCGTGGTCCAGTGAACAAAATAAGACAATAGTAAAATTTTAATTAAATAAAATCCTTCATCCACTATTACAGCATCTCTAAATTTTGAGTAGATAACAGCATTATATAATTATGAAGAAATTCTACGCAGTTTTATCTATCTTTTTTCTGTTCAAGTAAATCCTTGGATTATTTGGATTGTGAGGTAGCAGATTCTAGAAAACGAAAATGATTGAACTAAGAAAAGTAAAAAACATCGGATGTTATGAAAATAATTTTAAATATAAATTTGTGCAGTATTCGGGTATAAAAAACATCGGGTGTTATGAACCGAATTCCCTGATTCCTAAAATGCATGATATTCGAGGTCCACTGTAGCACTTGTTGACATTAGAATTTCTATTCAGCTTTCTTTCTTTAATTACTATATCAAGATGAAATTTGAAAGGCAATGATTTTGTTTTTTCATTCATCCCAGATGGTTAAACTAGGTCCTTGTATCCCACTTCATACAATTATTTTTTTATGCACCCTTTCCCCTGCAACACAAAATACAGGGAAATGGAAATATGGCTAAGATGCCAAAGTTGTATTGATACATTATTTTTAATTTTATTTCAAGTTGTAAAATATAGTCTCAGTAAAGCGTAATTCGAGAAAGATAGTCTGCCTAATCTCTGTTGAAACTTCCAACTTTTGATGTAGAAATACGTATTTCTCAATAAAATAAATTTTTATTCACAATTAGTACTCAATAGTAGTCGTGATATGCTTTACTGTGAGAGGAGGGTAATGACCTTGTTTCTAACTCTCACCAAGCCATCGTAACCTGTTTGAGAAACCTGAATGATTTCTTTGTATACTTTCTCTGGGAGAGAATAGACTAGATCTTTCACATCCTCGATCGTCTTTGCCANCTGAATGATTTCTTTGTATACTTTCTCTGGGAGAGAATAGACTAGATCTTTCACATCCTCGATCGTCTTTGCCAAAATCGCATCACTTTGTTTCCCAAAGGTTCTGTATTGATCTGCAGTAAGACTTTGATCTTCANTCGTCTTTGCCAAAATCGCATCACTTTGTTTCCCAAAGGTTCTGTATTGATCTGCAGTAAGACTTTGATCTTCAACTAGAGCCAAAATTTTCTGAAAAATTACTAGAGACTCTGCCGCTGCTATATCTATTCTTTCCGCAATTTTGTTTCCAATGTCTTTATCCGCTGCAATAGCTAATTCCTTCACTTTGAGCATTGTTTCTTGAAAAATTGTGCTAGATACTTGAAGTTCTACACTTACTTGAGCCCAATCAACAGCCTTTGGTTTGACTAGAAAANGAAAAATTGTGCTAGATACTTGAAGTTCTACACTTACTTGAGCCCAATCAACAGCCTTTGGTTTGACTAGAAAATAAATAAACATTACTGCTATTTAATCTAGTTTTAATTATGTTATAACATGATATAAGTATTGAATTAAATTTCACTAACTGTTTAACAATATTCACGTAAAGTGGTGCAGCAGNGTTATAACATGATATAAGTATTGAATTAAATTTCACTAACTGTTTAACAATATTCACGTAAAGTGGTGCAGCAGTCTACGTGCGCGGTGACGTAATTATTAATCATGGTTACAAATGTGAAATTGACGGCTACACCTCGCTCTTATTCATATAGCATAACTTGTCATTGCGATTAAATTTTGAAATGAGTAGTGGAAAGGAATGTAACAAACCATGGAGCCATACCGACGATTCGGTAGGGTCAATATTGAGTAGGCTTATTGTATATGGGGAGCAGTCGTAACCCACGCCACGACGGTATAATATCAAATATGTTCAATCGTGATTGATAGAATTCTTATTGTGAAGCTGTGTGAAGAGTTTAGAATTAGCAGCCTTCGTAAAAATTTCTGCAGTTATTATGTGGACTCGGAGTTAAACAGATACAACAATCATAGCTGGATGATAAGTAGCATTCGTTGACATCCGACTTTCTATTCCGCTAGGTTTCTTTAATTACTCTAACTGGCTTCAATTAAGTGTAACTTCTATTGTTGTCAAACTTTATTTTAGAACAAATGATATTTAAAACCNCTCTAACTGGCTTCAATTAAGTGTAACTTCTATTGTTGTCAAACTTTATTTTAGAACAAATGATATTTAAAACCGAATTTTATATAGAAATTGGTTCTAATATTTCAGGACCAAGGATACATATAATGCTGCTTTTTGTCACATTTATTTACATTTCAAAATAGAAAATAAAATTCGCACCAAGAGGGACTTGCGTTGCATTTACGCATGTTTTATATATTAAAAAACTCACCAGGAGATGCTGAAGCAGCTGATACAGCAACGACCAAAACTAGAAATATGACCTTCATGATGAGTTTGTCTTTGAAGTTTCAAATGTAAAGCCAAATGACAAAGAATAATTTCAAAATTTCTGGCATTGCTCTTATATAGTAAACCTAAAAAATTCTGTGTATCATATGCCACTTAATGTTGCATGATTGGGATTTGAGATAAGCTCATCGATTCTTTAATATTACGTTAACAACTATTCTCAAACCAACTCAAAAATTGGATCAGATAGGGTTTGAGGATCAATCTAAGCAACAACAATTTATAATGCAACCAGTTTAAGCGAAGCAGGCTAAAGTATAGATGGTCCACACATTGCATCTTCATAATGGGATAAAAGTACAAATAAAAAACAAAGTGAAGATTTGTCCGAAAGGTTTCATGGTTGTTCGAGACTTCAACCAATTCATCAAATTTTTTCGATATTTGTAACAAATCTTTGCATGTTTTTGTTATTTTTTTACTCTAAATTTTTCAATTATTCAGAGAGATTTTATGCATGTTTCTTCTCCAAAACTTTCCGAAGAATAGAGTCGTGCTCTTTATAATATGCACCAAAGAAGTTTGTGTAGTGATGCAAATTTTGGCCTGTTTATTTTCTATAAATTAACACACTGTTGCGTTATGCAACTATATTGCTCACCAGTTTTGTGCAAGGAATTCTGCAACAGAGTGCAGAAGTGTAACATAGGATCAATGCAACACCGAAGAGCTTACATTTTGATGCACAACTTTTAATTTAATTTAAAACAAATCTGTTTTCTGCTGACTCCACCTCATGCATAATTAATTCATATTTTATCCCTCTTCACCATGATCCGTTACTTTTCTTATATGGTTAATCCATGCTTCACCTACGTTTGGTAACATTGCTTCTATGCTTCATCAATGTCTCAGATATCTCAATTCCATCAATCAATCTACTATTCCCTACGCTCGTGGTTTTTTCGAATTACCGGCCAATTCCATTTTACGACGTGTTCATCGAATTAGTTAAGCATGGATTAAGTGTTATACTAGTGAAAATCATGTGATTTTCAATTATCATTGAATTATGTAACACTAGATCATCATGTGGATTCATAAAGTTTTTACAACTAAGTTTGAAGTAGGCCCTATTTTGATAGTAATGCAATGTTTCAAAATAATTATAGCACCCAGCAAGATAATTATTATTATACCAAATAAGGGAATTTAATTTTTTCTTGTTAGCAGTATTCGTAGCTTATAATCTATTTTCTGATATAAAATAATTTCTTTAATTTTACTGAAAACGTAGGATTACCTTACAATTCTGAGTTTCGATTATGTTTTGTCTATTTAGTTTAAGGAAATAACTACATCCTCAAAGCTTTGTACGGAAAAGGAGCTATTTAGAAATGCTTCATATCTTGTTTTGTTTGAGAGAAAGTCATGAATGATTGGCTGGTTATGTAAAATTGAAGTAAATATAATTTAATAATTAATTTTTAATTATTGTTTTAACTTAAGACAATATTAATGTATTATTTTCCCAACAACAACCACGACAATGCGTGGTAGTTAGTTAGGATTAGGTGTTAGCCTAAGAAAATCATGTGATTTACTTCAGTTATTGATTAATCATCACGACGTTATCATATTTATTCATAAATATTTATAACTGAGTTTGAAGTAGGGTTTATTTCCATAGTACTCCAATGTACTTACATAATTATATTACGTATTAATACAATTATTATTATACCAAACAAGGGAATAAGGTTTCTTCTTATTACTAGCATTTCTAACATTAAACCTATTTTGTGAATAAAAACCGATATAATTAAAATAAAATACATTCTCAAAACTTACTAAAAGCCTAGGATTATCCTTGCAGTCTGATTCAGGATGTACAAAATGTGAGAAGTAAACAGGGATTTGAGCTAATCATCTCATAGAATTAGTGAGGAGTTTGAATAATCTATACTATTTAATTTGTATATACGACATTTATAGTAACTTAATCGAAGTAGAAATACAAGTTACAGTAACGTAATTTTTAGTTTCTGAAGATTTCACAATTGGTCAATTTCCGCTTACTTTTCAGTCATTCTTAAGCAACATTCAGAAATTTATAATTTCGAAAGTTGCCAAGTTGCATTGGAAATCAAGTCTAGTCAACTGGCTTGGCTGTTCTAACTAGAATGTACTCCACATATTACGCAATAGAAAATAATTTGACGAAGAAGCTTATCAACCTTTATTTTTATCCTAGAATCATTTAAGTTTGATTTGTATCAGTTTTTTTGCAAGTGGAAATACCAATCACAAATACATGACAAAAACAATAAATAATTAAGAAAAAGTAAATCTCCACCGTCAAAAGCGTCTGAGTTATTGCATTTAGACTTACCCGGTTGCTATCTGCTAACTCATGTGGAAGACTCACTAAGAACTTAGAGAAACACTACAAAAAAAGTGTAGCTATTCATGATAATCAAAATGCATCGAGTTAGTTAACCCTAAGGACGGCATAATAATGAAAATGTCACATCGTGAATAAATAAATTCTCTTTCTGCAGCTATGTGAAGAGTTTTGCATCAGCGCCGTTTGTAAAATTTGCTGCAGTTAATATGTGCATCTGGCGTTAATAAGTGACAATCGACGTTGGTGAATAGGTAAGTACAGTGGACCTCACCTATGATACTTGGGTGTAATGGAACCACGGTTATGATGAATTGGAACCTCCGGTCCCTGCCTAGAGATAGTCAAATTAATATTAAAAACCTCGGTTATAATGAACTCGGTTGAAATGAAATTTTGGTTATAATGAACTTGGTTGAAATGAACACTCGGGTGTAATGAACCCTATCTTGCGGTCTAGCCCTTCATTTCACCATCATGAAAGATGAACCAGACCCTATTTTGTTGAAAAAATTATGCCAATTTAATAAAGGGCGTTAAGAATTAATGAAGAATTGAAGTTTTGAATCACTGCACCAACGTTTTTCCTATTATTTCGTGGTAGAATGAACAAAAGAATCGGATGTTATGAAAATAATTTTAATTATAAATTTGTGCAGTATTCGGGTATAATAAACATCGGGTGTTATGAACCGAATTCCCTGATTCCTAAAAGCATGATATTCGAGGTCCACTGTAGCACTTGTTCACATTAGAATTTCTATTCTGCTTTCTTTTTTTAATTACTATATCAAGATGAAATTCGAAAGGCAATGATTTTGTTTTTTCATTCATCCCAGATGGTTAAACTATCCCACTTCATACAATAATTTGTTTTTATGCACCCTTTCCCCTGCAACACAAAATACAGGAAAATGAAAATATGGCTAAGATCCCAAAGTTGTATTGATACATTATTTTTAATTTTATTTCAAGTTGTAAAATATAGTCTGAGTAAAGCGTAATTCGAGAAAGATAGTCTGCCCAATCTCTGTTGAAACTTCCAACTTTTGATGTAGAAATACGTATTTCTGAATAAAATAAATTTTTTTTCACAATTAGTATTTAATAGTAGTCGTGATATGCTTTATTGTGAGAGGAGGGTAATGACCTTGTTTCTAACTATCACCAAGCCATCGTAACCTGTTTGAGAAACCTGAATGATATCTTTGTATACTTTCTCTGGAAGAGAATAGACTAGATCTTTCACATCCTCGATCGTCTTTTCCAAAATCATATCAATTTCTTTTGAAAAGGCTCTGAATTGATCTGCAGTAAGACTTTGCTCTTCAACTTGCGCCAAAACTTTTTCAAAAATTACTAGAGACTGCTGCTGCTTTATCCATTCTTTTCGCAATTTTGTTTCCAATGTCTTTATCCGCTGCAATAGCTAAATCCGTCACCTTGATCATTGTTCCTCGAAAAATTGTGCTAGATTCTTCAAGTTCTACACTTACTTGAGCCCAGTCAACAGCCTTTGGTTTGACTATGTTGGAGGATCAATCTAGGCAACAACAATTTATAATGAAAGCAGTTTAGGCGAAGCAGGCTAAAGTATAGATGGTCCACACATTGCATCTTCATAATGAGGTAAGAGCACAAATAATAAATAAGATAAAGATTTGTCCAAAAGGTTTCTTGGTTGTTCTAGACTTCAACCAATAATTTTGTTTTTTGTGCCAAACCTTTTCAAGTTTTTGTTATTTTTTTACTCTAAATTTTTCAATTATTCAGAGAGATTTTATTCATGTTTCTTTTCCAAAACTTTCCGAAGAATAGAGTCGTGCTTTTTATTATAAGCATCAAAGAAGTTTCTGTAGTGTTGAAAATTTTGGCCTGTTTATTTTCTATAAATTAACACACTATTGTGTTATTCAATATGTTTCTCGCCAGTTTTGTGCAAGGAATTTTGCAACAGAGTGCAGAAGTGTAAACATAGGATAAATGCAACATCGAAGATCTTACTTTACACAGGGCGATTTTATTTTATTTGGCCAGCTTATTTTCACTGTGTTTACCCTCCAGCGCGCATTAAAATTCTGAAATTTTTAACTTTCACCCTTAAACACATTTTACATCCAGCAGAATTGTCACTTTTGTCCAGCGGTTTAAAATACCAAAAAAATAGACTTGGAAGTTGAGAATAGGGTTCGAGAGTTTTCCAGAGGGAAATTTTGAGCGCGAGACACCGTGCGTAAGTTGGAAAAGTTGGGGACGTTCATTTCAAAAGCCACAGTGTCCAACGTACTGAATTCAATGGGAAACCGGCAAAATCACAAGCAAGTTGGACTTTCTTCCCTAAAAATTCAACATAAACAACACGTCCGTAAAATTCGATCAAAACATTTTATTCGTATAATTGACATTCTAACTGATAGAGAAAATCTACCGAGCCAGAATCAAATTGCAAAAAAATTGAACATTTCACAGTACACTGTCTGGAAGACCATCCATAAAGATTTGAACAAAAAAATTAAAAGGAAGGCCCTAGTACATGCGTTGAAGCAATCCCACATCGAAAATCGGAAGAGAAACTGCCGAAAACTATATTAGGGTCATCTGGAGGGTCAAATGTCAGAATATGCAGTAAGAATCGACGAAGCACTCTTCTTTCTTTCAGACTCGGATTATTTCAGACGCATTTACTACACCAGTTCATCGAAACAAAACCCCAAATATTATTGTCACATGAAAAAAAATTTTGGTGACAGATTTATGGCTTTTGGTGCTATGACTGGTCGGGGGACTGTGCTTTTGATTAAAGTTCCAAAAAAACTTAAGGTAAACTTTAACTACTAACATGTTTTGAAACCTTTACTTGAAGAATCTGTGGCTTCATTGTACCCTGGCGAGCTGGACAAAGTGTTTGTCCATCACGAAACAGTTTCATCACATACTTCAAAAAAAAACCACGGCTTACGCAGTAGATTTGAAGACGAGACTTGTAATGACTATCATTCCGCAATCAGAAATACCTCTAAAAAGCCCTGACACTAGTTCTATGGACTTTTTCTGTTTCGGATTCCTCAAACAGAGGCTTCATTTGCAAAGAACAAGAACCATGGCTGGAGTTTGGAAAATACTACAACAAGAATGGAATAATGTTTTTCAGGAAATGGTTCAAAATGTTTACANTACCTCTAAAAAGCCCTGACACTAGTTCTATGGACTTTTTCTGTTTCGGATTCCTCAAACAGAGGCTTCATTTGCGAAGAACAAGAACCATGGCTGGAGTTTGGAAAATACTACAACAAGAATGGAATAATGTTTTTCAGGAAATGGTTCAAAATGTTTACAATTCATGGAAACGGCGCTTATTGTTAGTTAAAGAATCGCATGGACAACACATTGAGCACACAAAAAAATTCACCGACGAAAATTGTTCGTGTAGCAATTTTTTTTTGTTTGGCCAAATAAAACAAGAATAACCCTCTGTATGAACAACTTTGAATTTAATTTAAAGTAAATCTGTTTTATGCTATGACTACATCTCATGCATAGTTAATTAATCTTTTATCCCTCTTAACCATGATTCGTTACTTTTCGTGTATGGTTAATCCATGCTTCACCTATGTAAGGTAACATTGCTTCTATACTTCATCAATGTCTCAGATATTTCAATTCCATCAATCAGTCTCCTATTCAGTACGCTCGAGGTTTTTTCGAATTACCAGCCAATTCCATTTTATAACGTGTCCATTGAATTATATAATCAATGACANTATTTCAATTCCATCAATCAGTCTCCTATTCAGTACGCTCGAGGTTTTTTCGAATTACCAGCCAATTCCATTTTACAACGTGTCCATTGAATTATATAATCAATGACAAAAAGTTAATCTCATAATTTTCTTGAGGCTAACACCTAATCCTAACTAACAATAAAATACTAACAACCACGCATTGTCGCGGTTGTTGTAGGGAAAAGAATACATTAATATTGTCCTAAGTTAACACGATAATTAAAAATCAATTATTAAATTATATTTACTTGAAATTTACATAACCAGGCAATCTTACATGACTTTCTCTCAAAGAAAACAAGATATGAAGCATTTCTAAATGGCTCCTTTCCGTACAAAGCTTTGAGGATGTAGTTCTAAACTAGATAGACAAAACAGAAACCAAACTCAGAATT
This sequence comes from Holacanthella duospinosa, assembly GCA_002738285.1. Lineage (NCBI taxonomy): Eukaryota > Metazoa > Arthropoda > Collembola > Poduromorpha > Neanuridae > Holacanthella > Holacanthella duospinosa. The sequence continues at coordinate 126,806 of NIPM01000007.1, read as the reverse complement.
GTAAGGTAATCCTATGGTTTCAGTAAAATTAAAGAAATTATTTTATATCAGAAAATAGATTATAAGCTACGAATACTGCTAACAAGAAAAAATTAAATTCCCTTATTTGGTATAATAATAATTATCTTGCTGGGTGCTGTAATTATTTTGAAACATTGCATTACTATCAGAATCGGACCTACTTCAAACTTAGTTGTAAAGATTTTATGAAACCACATGATGATCTAGTGTGACATAATTCAATGATAAAAAATAATCACATGATTTTCATTAGGGTAACACTTAATCCATGTTTAAATAATTCAATGAACACGTCGTAAAATGGAATTGGCNTGCATTACTATCAGAATCGGACCTACTTCAAACTTAGTTGTAAAGATTTTATGAAACCACATGATGATCTAGTGTTACATAATTCAATGATAAAAAATAATCACATGATTTTCATTAGGGAAACACTTAATCCATGTTTAAATAATTCAATGAACACGTCGTAAAATGGAATTGGCTGGTAATTCGAAAAAACCTCGAGCGTACTGACTAGGACACTGATTGATGGAATTGAAATATTTGAGACATTGATGAAGTATAGAAGCAATGTTACCTAACATAGGTGAAGCATGGATTAACCATACACGAAAAGTAACGAATGATGGTTAAAATATGAATTAACTATGCATGAGATGTAGTCATAGCATAAAACAAATTTGCTTTAAATTAAATTGAAAGTTGTTCATAAAGTAAGATCTTCAGTGTTGCATTTATTCTATGTTTACACTTCTGCACTCTGTTGTAAAATTCCTTGCACAAAACAGGCGAGAAACATTGCATAACGTGTGTTAATTTATAGAAATTAAACAGGCCAAAATCTGCATCACTACAGAAACTTCTTATATGCTTATAATAAAGAGCACGACTCTATTCCTCGGAAAGTTTTGGAGAAGAAACATGTATAAAATCTCTCTGAATAATTGAAAAATTTAGAGTAAAAAAAATAACAAATATCCTAAAATCTCGCAGATTGGTCGCCCTTATCTGATGTTTTTTAGAAATTTTGAAGCTGCGACTTATACCCGAGAGCGACTAATCTGATGATTGAAAATTCAAATTTTTTAAATTTGGAAATATATGTTTTTAATGTATCACTACTATCTAAAGTGACAAATTCATTAAATTTATTCTATTAGGTCACTTTAAAACCCATCGAACCCATCTCCATTAAATTCTTCTGAATCGTCCTCTACGTCTAAATTCTGCATTTCTTCAACTAAATCCTGTTCAGAGCTACTGTCTTCGTCTCCAATTGTTTCGATTAAACAATTACTTACACTGATTTTATATTACACATTTGAAAAGTTCCTTCCTAAAACTCAGCTGAGAAATTGCGACCTATACGCGAGAGCGACCTATCTGTGTTTCAGCTTTTGCACTTTAAATCCTGCGACCTATCTGAGAGAGCGATTTATACGAGAGAGCGACCTATAGTCTAGATTTTAGGGTACATGGAAACCTTTGGTACAAAAAACGAAATTATTTGATGAATTGGTTGAAGTCTAGAACAACCATGAAACCTTTTGGACAAATCTTCACATTGTTTTTTGTTTGTACTTTTATCCCATTATGGAGATGCAATGTGTGGACCATCTATACTTTAGCCTGGTTCGCATAAACTGCTTTCATTATAAATTGTTGTTGCCTAGATTGATCCTCCAACCTTATCTGATCCAATTTTCGAGTTGGCTTGAGAATAGTTCTTTACGTAATATTAACAAATCGATGAGCTTATCTCAAATCGCAATTATGTTACATTAAGTGGCATACACACATGTGATACACAGGATTTTTTAGGTTTACTATATAAGAGCAGTGCCAGAAATATTGAAATTATTCTTTGTCATTTGGCTTTACATTTGAAACTTCAAAGACAAACTCATCATGAAGGTCATATTTCTAGTTTTGGTCGTTGCTGTATCAGCTGCTTCAGCATCTCCTGGTGAGTTTTTTATATATATAAAACATATGCATAAATGCAACGCAAGTCGCACTTGGTCCGAATTTTGTTTTCTAATTTGAAATGTAAATAAATATTACAAAAAAACAACATATATGTATCCTTGGTCCTGAAATATTAGCACCAATTTCTATATAAAATTTGGTTTTAAATATCATTTGTTCTAAAATAAAGTTTGACAACAATAGAAGTTACACTTAATTGAAGCCAGTTAGAGTAATTAAAGAAACCTAGCGGAATAGAAAGTCGGATGTCAACGAATGCTACTTATCATCCAGCTATGATTGTTGTATCTGTTTAACTCCGAGTCCACATAATAACTGCAGAAATTTTTACGAAGGCTGCTAATTCTAAACTCTTCACACAGCTTCACAATAAGAATTCTATCAATCACGATTGAACATATTTGATATTATACCGTCGTGGCGTGGGTTACGACTGCTCCCCATATACAATAAGCCTACTCAATATTGACCCTACCGAATCGTCGGTATGGCTCCATGGTTTGTTACATTCCTTTCCACTACTCATTTCAAAATTTAATCGCAATGACAAGTTATGCTATATGAATAAGAGCGAGGTGTAGCCGTCAATTTCACATTTGTAACCATGATTAATAATTACGTCACCGCGCACGTAGACTGCTGCACCACTTTACGTGAATATTGTTAAACAGTTAGTGAAATTTAATTCAATACTTATATCATGTTATAAAATAATTAAAACTAGATTAAATAGCAGTAATGTTTATTTTTTTCTAGTCAAACCAAAGGCTGTTGATTGGGCTCAAGTAAGTGTAGAACTTCAAGTATCTAGCACAATTTTTCAAGAAACAATGCTCAAAGTGAAGGAATTAGCTATTGCAGCGGATAAAGACATTGGAAACAAAATTGCGGAAAGAATAGATATAGCAGCGGCAGAGTCTCTAGTAATTTTTCAGAAAATTTTGGCTCTAGTTGAAGATCAAAGTCTTACTGCAGATCAATACAGAACCTTTGGGAAACAAAGTGATGCGATTTTGGCAAAGACGGTCGAGGATGTGAAAGATCTAGTCTATTCTCTCCCAGAGAAAGTATACAAAGAAATCATTCAGATTTCTCAAACNGTCGAGGATGTGAAAGATCTAGTCTATTCTCTCCCAGAGAAAGTATACAAAGAAATCATTCAGATTTCTCAAACAGGTTACGATGCCTTGGTGGTAGTTAGAAACAAGGTCATTACTCTCCTCTCACAATAAAACATATCACGACTTTTATTAAATACTAATTGTGAATAAAAATTTATTTTATTGANGGTCATTACTCTCCTCTCACAATAAAACATATCACGACTTTTATTAAATACTAATTGTGAATAAAAATTTATTTTATTGAGCAATACGAATTCCTACATCAAAAGTTGGAAGTTTCAACTCAGCGATTGGGCAGACTATCTTTCTCGAATTACGCATTACTCAGACTGTATTTTTCAACTTAAAATAAAATTTAAAATAATGTATCAATACAACTTTGGCATCTTAGCCATATTTCCTTTTCCCTGTATTTTGTGTTGAATAAAAAAGGGTGCATAAAAAGAAAGAATTGTATGAAGTGGGATATAAGGACCTAGTTTAACCAACTGGGATGAATGAAAAATAAAATCATCGCCTTCCGAATTTCATCTTGATACGGTAATTAAAAAAAGAAAGCTGAATAGAAATTCGAATGTCAACGAGTGCACCTCTCCTATCACGCATTTTAGGATCCAGGGAATTCAGTTCATAACATCCGATGTTTTTTATACCCGAATACTGAACAAATATTATATTTAAAGTTATTTTCATAACATCCGATGTTGATTATACCCGAATACTGAACAAATATTATATTTAAAGTTATTTTCATAACATCCGATGTTTTTTACTTTTCTTAGTTCAATTATTTTATTTTTCTGGAGGCTGCTACCTCATAATCCAAATAATCCAAGAATTTACTTGAGCAGAAAAAAGGTAGATAAAACTGTGAATGTCTTGAAAATTCTGCAATGCTAGTATTTACTCACGATTTAGAGATGCTGTAATAGTGAATGAAGAAGAATAGATAATTAAAATTTGACTATTGTCTTATTTTGTTCACTGTACCCCGGAATAATAGGAAAAGCGTTGGTGCAGTGATTCAAAACTTTATTTCTTCATTCATTCACAACGCATTTTATTAAATTGGCATGATCTTTTCAACAAAATAGGGTCTGGATCATCTTTCATGATTGTGAAATGAAGAGCTAGACCGCAAGATAGGGCTCATTACACCCGAGTGTTCATTTCAACCGAGTTCATTATAACCGAGGTTTTTAACATTAATTTGCCTATCTCTAGGCAGGGACCGGAGGTTCCAGTTCATCATAACCGTGGTTCCATTACACCCAAGTCATCATAGGTGAGGTCCACTGTACTTACCTATTCACCAACGTCGATTGTCACTTATTAACGCCAGATGCACATATTAACTGCAGCAAATTTTACAAACGGCGCTGATGCAAAACTCTTCACACAGCTGCAGAAAGAGAATTTATTTATTCACGATGTGACATTTTCATTATTATGCTGTCCTTAGGGTTAACTAACTCGATCCATTTTGATTATCATGAATAGCTACACTTTTTTTTGTAGTGTTTCTCTAAGTTCTTAGTGAGTCTTCCACATGAGTTAGCAGATAGCAGCCGCGTAAGTCTNCCATGATCTTTTCAACAAAATAGGGTCTGGATCATCTTTCATGATTGTGAAATGAAGAGCTAGACCGCAAGATAGGGCTCATTACACCCGAGTGTTCATTTCAACCGAGTTCATTATAACCGAGGTTTTTAACATTAATTTGCCTATCTCTAGGCAGGGACCGGCGGTTCCAGTTCATCATAACCGTGGTTCCATTACACCCAAGTCATCATAGGTGAGGTCCACTGTACTTACCTATTCACCAACGTCGATTGTCACTTATTAACGCCAGATGCACATATTAACTGCACCAAATTTTACAAACGGCGCTGATGCAAAACTCTTCACACAGCTGCAGAAAGAGAATTTATTTATTCACGATGTGACATTTTCATTATTATGCCGTCCTTAGGGTTAACTAACTCGATCCATTTTGATTATCATGAATAGCTACACTTTTTTTGTAGTGTTTCTCTAAGTTCTTAGTGAGTCTTCCACATGAGTTAGCAGATAGCAGCCGCGTAAGTCTAAATGCAATAACTCAGACGCTTTTGAGGGTGGAGATTTACTTTTTCTTAATTATTTATTGTTTTTGTCATGTATTTGTGATTGGTATTTCCACTTGNGATTTACTTTTTCTTAATTATTTATTGTTTTTGTCATGTATTTGTGATTGGTATTTCCACTTGCAAAAAAACTGTTACAAATCAAACTTAAATGAATCCAGGATAAAAATAAAGGTTGATAAGCTTCTTCGTCAAATTATTTTCTATTGTGTAATATGTGGAGTACATTCTAGTTAGAACAGCCAAGCCAGTTGACTAGACTTGATTTCCAATGCAACTTGGCAACATTCGAAATTATAAATTTCTGAATGTTATTAGTATTTTAAATCAAGAAGTAGATTATGTTACGAATACTGCTAACAAGAAAAAATTAAATTTCCTTATTTGGTATAATAATAATTATCTTGCTGGTTGTTATAATTATTTTGAAACATTGCATTACTATCAGAATAGGGCCTACNATAATTATCTTGCTGGTTGTTATAATTATTTTGAAACATTGCATTACTATCAGAATAGGGCCTACTTCAAACTTAGTTGTAAAGACTTTATGGATCAGCATGATGATCTAGTGTTACATAATTCAATGATAAAAAATACTCACATAATTTTCATTAAGGTAACACTTAATCCGTGTTTAAATAATTCAATGGACACGTCGTAAAATGGAATTGGCCGGTAATTCGAAAAAACCTCAAGCGTACTGAATAGAAGACTGATGGATGGAATTGAAATATTTGAGACATTGGTGAAGTATAAAAGCAATGTTACCTAACATAGGTGAAGCATGGATTTACCATACACGAAAAGTAACGAATCATAGTTAAGAGGGATAAAATATGAATTAACTATGCATGAGATGTAGTCANTACCATACACGAAAAGTAACGAATCATAGTTAAGAGGGATAAAATATGAATTAACTATGCATGAGATGTAGTCATAGCATAAAACAGATTTGCTTTAAATTAAATTGAAAGTTGTTCATAAAGTAAGATCTTCGGTGTTGCATTTATCCTATGTTTACACTTCTGCACTCTGTTGTAAAATTCCTTGCACAAAACTGGCGAGAAACATTGCATAACGCAACAGTGTGTTAATTTATAGAAAATAAACAGGCCAAAATTTTTATCACTAAAGAAACTTCTTTGATGCACTTAATTCACACTTAATCCATGCTTAATACATCACGACGTTATCTCACTTATTCATAAATATTTATAACTGAGTTTGAAGAGGGGCTTATTTGCATAGTAATTCAATGTACTTAGATAATTATATAACGTATCAAAATAATAATTATTATACCAAATAAGGGAATAAAATTTCTTCTTATTACTAGTATTTCTAACTTATTACCTATTTGTGAATAAAAAAAANTACCAAATAAGGGAATAAAATTTCTTCTTATTACTAGTATTTCTAACTTATTACCTATTTGTGAATAAAAAAAAAACGATATAACTCAAATAAAATACATTCTCATAGCTTGCTAAAAGCCTAGGATTATCCTTTCAGTCTGACTCAGGACGTACAAAATGTGAGAGGTAAACAGGGGGCCTTTTCCGTTCACTCGTAAAGTCGTGTTTAGAGTATAGTTCGTATAGTTCTAATCAAAATGAAGGGAAAGGTAAAATTTGGATTTGAATAGTTCTAACCAGGATGGCGCGAAAACGTAGGAATAAATTCAAATTTTTTAATTTGTAAACAAAACAAATAAAAAGCATAACAGTTTTAAAAGTATCCTTATTCGATTTTTCTCTTCTGATGTCTAAACTATTGGTAATGGGTTGTCTCAACTGCGTTAATTGAAGCCAAGTTGGCAGACGATACAGGTGAACCAAACAAAATTTAAGTTGGAGTTATCTTTTTGATAATGAATTACACATTTCTATAAAATTTGGAAGAGGAAGACGAAGTTTTTTGACAACATGCTTGATGATTTGACATTGGTCATAGCCTATCGATATGTTCAATTCAATGACCCTGTCCATGAGTCAATTTTNATGCTTGATGATTTGACATTGGTCATAGCCTATCGATATGTTCAATTCAATGACCCTGTCCATGAGTCAATTTTGCCTAACATTCTGTTACCCCCTGTACGACGGAGACGACTTCGTGTATGAAGCTGACGAAAGGCTAATAAAAACAACGAAAACTATAACAATGATTGATCCAACAGTGATGACACGGTTGGATCAATCAAACGAAATGCACTTTTTAGTTTAGTTGAGCATAAGTTATGAAAGAAAATTTATGTTTAATAAATCATTTTTACTCTACTCTTTACTTTGCTCTTAGAACGCCAATCAATTGCCTTCAGGTAAACGTTCTNTTAATAAATCATTTTTACTCTACTCTTTACTTTGCTCTTAGAACGCCAATCAATTGCCTTCAGGTAAACGTTCTTCAGGTTTGCCACTTTTGCCTTAACCTTTTCCGCAGTGACGTCGTTTAACCCGACTTCGTTTATCAGTTGTTTGTAGTAAGTGAGCGCGGTTGGCTTCTAAAAACAAAACAAGTAGTACCAAGAATAAAAAAGCAACTAAATCAAAAATAAGCCATAACCATTTTCATAAGTAAGGTTTTGAATTCATTTGACATTGAATTTCACTNGCAACTAAATCAAAAATAAGCCATAACCATTTTCATAAGTAAGGTTTTGAATTCATTTGACATTGAATTTCACTTACTTCGATTTCTGTTGTTCAGAATTGTATCCTTGAAATAATTTATGATTGATTTCTTTTCAACCTCGCTCCATTTTCGTTGCATCCCTGACCTGGGTACCTTTTTTTTCTTTGTCAGAGAATCCTCTCCAGCTTCCAAGTTTTAACGAAACCTTTAACTAAATTTATTTTCCGTACCTCACTCAAAAATTAGTGAAAAAATGAAATGAAATGGTAATTTGTTTAATTTTGTTGTCAAAAAGATTTTGAAATTTAATTTTGACGGGTGAAATGAGTTTTGGGAAAGATGAGAAATGAGACGTAGAAATTTCTATACTTCAAAACTATCCAAGATAGTAGCCTCTGAGGTGATTAGAAGTATACAAATCGTGTAGTTTCATCTAGCATTACGAGGCACGGAAGGATTCTAAACTGAGTATAGTTTTCATTAATACTACACGCGTATAAAACTATACTCCCATTCTAACCATTCACGGGAAAAGGCCCAGGGATTTGAGTTAATCATCTCATAGAATTAGCGAGGAGTTTGAATAATCTACAATATATAATGTGTATATACGACATTTATAGTAACTTAAGCAAAGTAGAAATATCAAGTTACAGTAACGTAATTTCTAGTTTCTGAAGATTTCACAATTGGTCAATTTCCGCTTACTTTTCAGTCACTCTTAAGCAACATTCAGAAATTTATAATTTCAAGAAAAATAAATAATTAAGAAATAGTATATCTACGCCGATAAAAGCGTCTGAGGTTTAGCATAAATTCTCTTTGTGCAGCTTTGTAAAGAGTTACTCATCAGCGCCCATTGTCAACTTTGCTGTAGTTAATATGTGGATTTGGCGTTAATCTGTCACAATCAACGTTGGTGAACAGGTTAGTAGAACTCGTTGACATTCGAATTTTAANTTTAATTTTGTTGTCAAAAAGATTTTGAAATTTAATTTTGACGGGTGAAATGAGTTTTGGGAAAGATGAGAAATGAGACGTAGAAATTTCTATACTTCAAAACTATCCAAGATAGTAGCCTCTGAGGTGATTAGAAGTATACAAATCGTATAGTTTCCTCTAGCATTACGAGGCACGGAAGGATTCTAAACTGAGTATAGTTTTGATTAATACTACACGCGTATAGAACTATACTCCCATTCTAACCACTCACGGGAAAAGGCCCAGGGATTTGAGTTAATCATCTCATAGAATTAGCGAGGAGTTTGAATAATCTACACTTATAATTTGTATATACGACATTTATAGTAACTTAAGCAAAGTAGAAATATCAAGTTACAGTAACGTAATTTTTAGTTTCTGAAGATTTCACAATTGGTCAATTTCCGCTTACTTTTCAGTCACTCTTAAGCAACATTCAGAAATTTATAATTTCAAGAAAAATAAATAATTAAGAAATAGAATATCTACGCCGATAAAAGCGTCTGAGGTTTAGCATAAATTCTCTTTGTGCAGCTTTGTAAAGAGTTACTCATCAGCGCCCATTGTCAACTTTGCTGTAGTTAATATGTGGATTTGGCGTTAATCTGTCACAATCAACGTTGGTGAACAGGTTAGTAGAACTCGTTGACATTCGAATTTTAAAATTTTGGGTTCAGAAAATCTTACAANATTGAACTTGCTTTTTTTGATTACTACATCAAGATAAAATTCGAAAAGAAATGTTAAAATTTCACGTTTCCTCTTGCCAGTTGATAAAAATAGTAATAAATAAATAAAGTCTAAAATACAATCAATATAAAATATGAATTCGGGAAGTTTTTTACTGGATGCGTAAGCGTCATACGATGTAATTTGGTTAACAGTAAGATTATTCTACCATGTGTCCATAAAGTATCTACGTAATGGAGAAAGTATTGCTAAGAAAAATTGTATCCTCTCTCATTGGTTGATCGCCATAAGCTACTTCCACTTTGTGTAAATTTTCGTAAACAAGAAAAGTTTACCACTTTATGCAAAGTCACGCAAGCTATTGGTACACCCCTAGTATGTTCGAGAGAACACTATACTCGTCATAAACGACACCACCAATTGGTATATCAAGTGTTCTATTCTGATGAAACATGGACGCCTTCTAACCTCTAAAGCAAATATAATTCGCAAATCTTTCTAAATGCAGTTGGGTTTTAACAAAAAGTGGAATACCAAAATGTTATCAGACGTAAATTCAAATACAGTTGAGTTTTTAGGAATGATCATCATTCACCAGATTGGTAAAATGATTTTCAAAAAACTATAATCTTAATCCTTTTATGCTTTACCTAATTAGGTAAAAATAAGAGAGTGGGTTATCATGTTTACATGTTATTCGACTTGGGTTCAGAAAATCTTACAACTAGCGTCCTACAAATCTGTTTTGGTAGTTGACTAGACCTCACAATATAAGCAAAGGGTTTCAGGCACAATGATGCATACCATGTGTTGGAAAAAAGCAAACATTGTTGAGTATATACATAAATTCAAGGTTACATGTCTTTATTTGATCTGGTAACAAANAAATTTTGGGTTCAGAAAATCTTACAACTAGCGTCCTACAAATCTGTTTTGGTAGTTGACTAGACCTCACACTATAAGCAAAGGGTTTCAGGCACAATGATGCATACCATGTATTGGAAAAAAGCAAACATTGTTGAGTATATACATAAATTCAAGGTTACATGTCTTTATTTGATCTGGTAACAAATTTTCCAAACAAGACCAAAGCTGACGTAATCAAATGGATTAGACTATACGCTTTGAAGGTCAAATATGAAATCGAGAAGTTGGATTAGCAATAAAGAAAGGAGGTTAAGGAAGCCATTAGTCTAATTAAATTTTCAAATGTCAGGTCGCTGTGAGCTCAATCCTATTGAATTAATTTGCGAATTTCTGAAAAGAAAAAGTTTCATAACTGAAAACCAATGAAGGTAATCAACAGTAGCATGTTGTAGACTCTGACTCCGGAGTTATAACTCCGACGACCATGACTCGTTTCCGGCTGGCAATCAGACTCATGACAGGTTGAATCGATTCCAGACTTGGGAGTGCGACTCATATGCAACATGCATAAATGAGCATGTGGAAAAAATTTTCTTTCTAATTTTTTTATCTAATTTCACCTTTATATAATAATAAAATTTCATTTCAGAATTTCCTAGCCATTTTTCCATTTTTGTATTACTTCAATCCGGAGTCAGTCATGATTCTGAGTCAAAGTTGACTCTCTAAATTCAAGTAGTCAGAGTTGTGGAAAGGATTCTGTATCACCCGGTGGTTAGATGTGAGGAGACTCGTACTCTCACAGTTGCCAAGCGAGGCTTTACTCCCCAGAGACAATAAGTATGAGTTATAAACTCTCCTCTGAGCTAAGGAGACCCATGGTCCAGTGTAGAAATACACCGGCTACTCTACTTTTCTCTCTCACAGAGTCATGATTCCAAGAGTCGACTCCAAAAGTTTAGTATGTCAGTCATGACTCGAAATGTCCGTAACGTTGACACAAACAAAACTGAAAGTCAAACTACACAACATGTTTACGAGGATAGATATTAGAGATAGGAAATACTTTAAAGAGAGATTGAGCAAATTGCTTAACTTCAATAGTTGCAGAAAATGTAAAGAAAAGAAAATTTGAGAATTTGAAATCAAAGAATTTACGGGGAGAGAATTAACACTTCACAAATTTCCTTCCCTCTCTTCATGATTCGTACAAACTATCTGTTGCTGATTCGAGTAAACGAACACGCTGGGAAGCATGCTTACTAACATGTTTACGTTGTGTCAACGGTATTGTAATACCCCAGTTATGAATTTCTAGACGGCCGAGAATTCTGCATTTTTTTACCATGAATCGGTAGCCAAGAAACAAATAACTGTGATTTTGTAACACCGATAACACAATACGTTCCGAGGTGCGATTCCTTGCGTGTTCGTTCAGTTAGGTTGTTTTTCTATTTTTGCAGGATGCATATTGTAAATAATTATTGTATCGCGAAGCCAATTTGTGACTCGGTTTTTACGCAGTAAACGTGGTCCCAAGTTATTTCCCTTTCTTGTTCCATGTCTATTTGTTACTCTTTTCGTAGGTAGTAAACCTGATCTACTATATCAAATCTCCTACATAAGATTCGTTACATTGTGCTACGGCGTTTTTAGCCAATTACCGTTATCGTTTGTTTCATGGAATAAATGTTTCTTCTCACAGCCTGCGTCGATTATCGCATATATTCGGGTTTTATTTATTTATTTTTCTTCAATGATTTGTGACATTTGAGGTCAACATAGAAAGTATCTTCCATCATAATACTTACCTGTATCCATATCAACTAAAATTCATCCTCAAACACTATAAATGCATTCCATCCGGCTACTGTATACGTACTAAATTCATGTTTAATTGTTTCAAAGATCATTAGCTTCAAGTCAAAATTGTAAGGTGCAAGAGATTTTTTATTATTAATTTCATTTTTTTAGTAATAGCTACAAACACCAAAAACTCACCTAATTTGAGTATTTATGACATGATAATTGGTTCGATATTTGACATCAGGTACGAATTGGGAAAAGTATTTCAGAGCACATTTTAGTCTGAAAGGGAAGTGATCCTTAAGCATGCGATTTGAAAAAATTACTTCAGATAATTCCGTTCTCTCCACCCATCTCACCTCCCAACGTGGTCCTGAGCATGTGTACTTTCCTTTCGACCTGTTCCCACAAAAATATTTTTGTCTCACAATTCATTATGAATTATATTTAAAAAAACATACCTCACTAAATTATACAATGGTGTTTCCGTAAAATGTAGTATCTTCCCTGGTGCGAAATGGCAAAACTTTCGAAAATTGTATACACTTGATTCTTGTTCGTTCTTTGCTACTGGCAGTTTCTACAATTGACAAAAAAATTGCTATAGAAATTAATGATCCATGTTGATGAGAAATGGAATTTATATATGAGAAATTTGAATGTTTGCGATTAGTTGTCTCGGATTAAATTTGTACATAATTTTCTCAAATTTATGACAATTTTCCAAACCAAGGTAATTTGATCGATCACGAGGTGAAATGTTGGACTTCCATGAAACAATTTTAACTTTTTAAAATATATTGCGTGGTGATACAGACGACAGCTTAATTATTAAAGTAATAATTATGCATTCCTAATTTTGTTGGGAACTCAGTGCTCGTAAAATTTGTTAATTTAATTGAAAATACGTATTAGTTTTGCGCGTCTGTAAGGCATACTCATCGGCTGATTACATATCTTTTATTTGTGATTGGTTATTGTAGGCTTGCGAACGAATCGAGCCAGGTCGCGAGGTAAACGAGCTAGCCAAGTTTGAGCAGCGATAATTCAACTCGTTGATAGATGGAAGAGTCACGAGCCGAGCTGAGTTAGAGCATTGGCTCTTTCAAGTAACGGGAATAACTCGTGAGATAGCACGCCAAATTTTCCGGTTAAAATTTTTTAATAAATTGCTAAAATTCATCATTATATGGTATGAAAAATAACCTTTTAATTTCCTCGAAGGAATAACAAGATTAGTTTTCACATTTAGTTAATTGTTTCATAGACAAGGAGGCAACTCATCTACTTTTGTTACTTTGGCTTGAATCTATGTTACAGATCGCGGCAATTTTGGCTCAGTCTGTACAAAAAATGATTGAATTTCATTAACATCATTTACTGTTGTCAAATCTGTTTACAATTTTCTAATTTTGTTTACAAAAGTAAAGCTAGACGTACAACGTGCTTAGTTTCAACCAATTGTTGTCTTGAAAAAGTTCTATTCAACAATTGGTGAATAGAACTTCTTGCGCATGACATGTGGCACTCTCGAATATCACTGTATATTCCCCATAATCTACTTTTATAACCGCAACGTAGAAATAGAAAAGAATTTATTATTATACCTAAACTATAACTAACGTGCAAGTTGAGAAATGAGCCGAGCTGAGCTGATATTTGCCAACTCATGTGAGACGAGCTGAGTTGAAATTATAGCGAGCTGAGTCAAGCCAACAAAAACTAGGCTCGTCTGCATCCCTTAGTTATTGGTTACACATCCCCATACAGTTTCTCCAAAGGAAGGAAATTGGGTGAGTAAATTTTGAAAGCACTCGCGTTTCGAACATCAATTGGACAAGACATCTTTTCCAGCTGCTTGAAGACTGTGATTTTATACAATAAAGGCTTCATATTTTGATTGCTCGTTCGGCGTTGCCTTCGTTTAGTTATTGTCATTTTTTATGACCTATCTGTTCATCGAGAATCACCAGTTGCGACAAACCTTGTGGATTGAATTTCGGTTGAGTTGGAACTACTAAAGTTCAATATTAATTTAGTCAGTTCGTATAGTCGTCAGATCAACAACTGGTAGAGTGGGGTTGTCTGTCTGTCGTCTGATATCAGGAGACATTGTATAACCTACACAGTTAGAATATCAATTTTTTAGTCAATGGATGTTGCCTGCAATAACAATGTTATGTCACTAATAGTTTTGTAATTTGGAAAGAGTGGGAGTGAAAGTGTCGATTATTTATAAAGAAAGTCACTATTAAAATGGATTATAAAACGCAATGTACAGGGTTAGCCAGGTTAATCTGGCCGTGGAAAGTCGCTATCACCAAAAAAAATTGACAGCAAATAAATAGCGCTAAATACAAAAGTTGGAAGGAATATATAGTAAAAAGTTAGAGTGTGTTCGAGAGAACATACTTCATCAAAATTTATAGCTGAAGCAAAGAGTTGAGAGAATAAACTCAAATCGAAGAATGGGGTATGGTCCCTTTCCATCTACTCCACCTCACTCAACAGAGAACCTGTCAACCTCTCTCTGCCATTGCTTTGCATTACGTTTATGTTTTTTGACGATGCACCATTCTGTAATGTTGAGAGATGGGAAATTGAGAAAAGAAACCAAGGAGAGAAATAGGGCATGACCCCTGGAATCTATTCCACCTAACTCAACAACCTGCCCCTCTCTCTCTGTCTGTATGCGTTGCTCCATTGCTTAGCATTAGGGTATATGTAATCGAAATATATATTTTATATTGATACAATAAAATTAACTTCACTTCCATTATTTACTAATTGTGTGCATCCTGCCCCAAGCCGTTCTTGGTGCAAACGGTGGAGAAAGAAGGTCCTGATTAACTTGGCTGTTCCTGTACAATTCTGGACAAATAAGTAAACTTTTAACAAGTTAGTTTTGCCACCTTCCCTTTTCTGAACAAGGTGTGTGTTAGCAATTTCTTGCAATTATTATTCTCACTATAGAAATTTGTTTTTAATATATTACTCATTCAGTGCATCTAATAATTTTATTGTATTTTTAATATTTATGCACATTTGACAACTGACTAGCGTATTAATTAAATATTTTTGTGCATTTGACTAACCAATTTGCAAAATAATAATTAAATAATTAAATGTTCCAATTATAGCTGACAATTGGCCCCTATGAAACGAAATTGTTACTAACTTAGGTGTTCATTGTAAAGAGCTAAAAGTCCTAGTTACAAATTTTTAGTCGTTCGGGCTACGTATCGTTGCAAATAACCTCCGTGTCAACATAATTATTGATAATGCAATTTCTTGTTTGGGGAATAATACAAGTTTTTAGAAGATAACTCTACTTACCGTAATATTTAATTCCTGGTTGTCTAGGGGAGAAATTGTTCCATTATTGCCATCTATGGTCCGAAAATCATTTGAAACTGGGCTTTCTGGCGCAGTCATTGACACCCGTGAATTTCCTATTTCATTGTCTACGTACTCTGCTGTAAGTTTTCGAATTCCAAGAATTGAACAAATGATTCCCATTTGTATTCGATACTGTTAAAAGTTATAAAATTTTAACTCCAAAGTAATACATACAGGGGAACAAAATTTCCTACTTTTGGAGTTCTTGAAGTGTATAAAATAGATTCAATTTGGTTCACAGCGGATTTAAATGTTTTAATTGATAATCTTGGCACAAGATCATCACCGTAAACAATAGTCGTTACAAAATCGTTGCAGTATTCAGCTACGTCATATGAAACAGTTCCACCTGAAGTCAATTTTAAAAAACAATCGAAATTATTGTTACAAAAATAAAATCCACAAATATCTCCTACCTGGCGTAGAGAAACCAATACATCTGAGTGTTGGGTACTCGAAACGTAGGACCAAAGCTAAAATTGTAGCAACTGCCGCTCCCAAGCTTAACCCTAAAATTTTATTTAAAAAAAATAAGGGAAACAATTGAAAAAATGTTGGAATTTAATAAATAAGAAAGTACAAATTTAGTAATTATGAACCTGTAAG
This sequence comes from Holacanthella duospinosa, assembly GCA_002738285.1. Lineage (NCBI taxonomy): Eukaryota > Metazoa > Arthropoda > Collembola > Poduromorpha > Neanuridae > Holacanthella > Holacanthella duospinosa. The sequence goes on along the minus strand of NIPM01000007.1, from coordinate 110,551 downwards.
CAAAATTTTGTATTCAGGATAGGACTTTGTGAGTTTTGGAAGAATATCCAGTTGATCCAATTTTCGTTTGATCACTTTGGAAACATTCAGTATTCCTCTGTGTGCCTGTTAGATAAAAGTATACAATATACAGAGGGGCCAGAATATGTTGGCAAAACAAGACTCTAACTTATTGTTCTGACCTTTCAACTCCATGTAATACATACGATATACAAACATATAAAAAGCAAAATTTTTGCATGTTAGTTCGAACGGGTCTTAAGTCTTCGTCCATCGTCTTGAAACGATATCCACAAATTCAAATTTTCAAAAAATGATAACTCTTCCTAGAGTAATCGCCAAGCTTTAATATTTTTCAGGGAGTAGGCATACCTTTAAATTCTCTCTTTAAAACTGCTAACGAAAAACAAAGAAAATATTTATTCTAGGGAGACTTATGGGATACCCTTCTCCTTAGAAGCCAACAACTAATCCCTAAAATAGTCACAGTTAGTCCCGTAACACCTACTGATTGTCATTTAAGTCCTGATCAACTTTTCTGCGCAACGCGTAAATTTGTGAAGAAAAACAAAACTGACCTTTACTTTTTGACAACGGTGAAAGAAAAACTCCTAAATAGGTTTTACCACCTGAATGGTATTCTCTTTCTAAATAACACAACGGGAAACTCTCGCTCCATTTTCCCAAGAATAGAAACTTCTTTCGTGCTCATATATACGGACGTAAATTTCTTTAAGGTTTTGATGCTCATCGGAAAGCCAATATAAGCTTATAAATCACCGCGAATAATATCGCATATCTTTGTTTTGTAAACGCCATATAATTTTTTTTTAATTTCTCGCATAAAACGGGGTCCTTGTTAATAGTGTTATCCATACTCTGACTCCTAAGGTTATTGAGCCGTGAGTCATTTGATGACTCCTTCGCGTCATGGACAACTCTTGGAGTCGATTCCCTTACTTGGGAGTGATGACTCTTTCTCAACAAGCGCACTTAGCATAGCAGACTTATTTTCCCTATTTTTTTTAAATCTACTTCCACCATTAAATAAAATAATTTGTTTTTAATTCAAATTCTCTTACCCGATTTTCCATGTTTTGATTACGTGACTCCGGAGTCAGAGTCATTACTCCTTGATTTTTGAGAATAAACTCTTAGTCAGTCAGAGATTTCCAAAAATAAAGGAGTCAGAATCATGACTCCGAGAGTCAACTCACAATGTTTAGAGTCAGAGTCATGACTCTCTGTCAGTTACTTTGACTCACACCAAATTGGGAGTCGATAACACTAATCTTGAATTCTCAATTATTAGCTAATTTTTAGAGATTTCATATTTATTTCCTGTGTCCACACATATGCCCGACTATGGCCAACCATGTGAGAGAGTTTTAGTTAATCTGAAGATGTAGGATTTCAATTTCTGCAAATTTTTTCGCGTTGCGCAGAAAAGTTGATCAGGACTTAACCTACAAACCCTTGCCCAATTCAATAACCCACGCACCTCTATACCTTACAGCTTATGGGAGAAATATGGCAACACTACGGGTACGCAAGGGTGCACAAAAGGTGCTTTAGTAACCCGAAATAACGGAGGTTAGTGACAATAGATGTTGAGCAGACACCTGCTAACCTCCCAATAGAAACCCGCCCAAGCTGCGATTTCGATTAGTCAAATCTGTACAGCCTTTGCCTACGATAAGGAATAAAATTTGTAAACCAAACAACTCGACCCGCAGGCGCCTGCAGGTACCTACTGCAGGCCACACCTCAAGTTCAAACCTGTCAAATGAAAGACATGTCCTAAAGTCTAAATTTTGGTACAGAAGTATCCCTTCCAAAATTAATCTTTGACCTCCAGAGGTCACCAAACTTAACATTACGGGCACAAAGAAACATGTTCGATTTGTCCCAAATGACCGCTGGAGGTCAGAGGTCAATTTTAATAGGGTTGGCTTCATTGAAGCATTGGACAGGTTTAATGTGATATCTCTCAATTTTGGCAAAGGACAATTTTGTTAGGGTTACTTCGGTACCAAAATTTAATCTTTATGACAATGTCTTTCAGTTCACATAAATTTGAACCAAAATCTTTTGGTTTCTCAGAGCAACGTTATTTGTATGGTATTATTGTTGGTGGAAAGCTAACTTCTTTTATTACATCTCTGATCGACATTTGGGATACTCCATAAATAAAATGGGTGAACGTTTCATCACACCCTCAGAGTTGGCATCTATTTGAGAATTCGGTAAGTGTAAACTAGGAACTGCATTTTAGGACTAGTGTACTCTATGACTCCTAGTTTGATATGAATCAGTCACTGACTCTGAGAGTCATGACTGATTCTCTAAACTTTGAGAGTGGTCTCTGAGTCAGAATCATGACTACTTTTGACTCATAAAATATAAAATATGGAAAATTTAAACAAAAAAAAAATCCATTTAAATGTAGCAGCAGGTCTAGTCTTGAGAAACAATAAGATAAATAAGTTCGATATGTTCATTTCCACATGGTGTGTTTAGTATTTACGGAATATTTAATGAACATTTTATTTTTTTTAATTACTTGAAATCTAACGCTGCAAAATAATTGGTAAAAAAACAAACAACGAAATTAGACTCCGTTTGCATTTTCGGAAGACCGAAATATTATTTCACGCCTTCCCGTGAACAGAGAATATTAGAAGTTACAGGTCAAACAAAAATATGTTTTAATGGAAATTTGTTTTAATTAACAAAATATTTAAGGCTAAATGATATTCCATTGTTTCGCTCAGAAGTTTTATGTTTCTACTGTAGGAATAGACAAGTTTTTTTGCAAAGCAGTTTTAATCTCAAAAAACTACTGTTTTGAAATTACGTAACCTCATTTCTAAGTTTATTGTTTGTAACACACCAAAATCAAATTGTAGTCTGGCATTTCTTGTTGCCAAACACAAATGACTTGGAATAAACTATTTGCGATTTTGGTCATATAATTATCTGTAAAGAATAGTTTGTTCATAAAATCCTTCAGCCTATTTATAAATAAAGAGTTATGTAGAAAGTATTATAAATAATATATGTTGGATTTGAGAGAATTTTTTCTTGAATCTTATTCGCTTTATAATCGATTGTAAATAATAAATTTAGCTGAATCATTTGTATTCAATTCAAGTTTAATTTGAGATGGTGGAGTTGAAAGAATTTCTACTAGAAAGAGTTTATATACAAATCTAAAACTCGGGAATTGATCGTAGTTCTTTCATTTAATTTGAAATTAAAAATTTCAGTGCCAATTAGGTAAGCACTACTACATAGTAAAGATATAAATTTCATTTACTTTCAGATAGTAATAATTTAACTATGTGTTGAATATAATTCTCCACGGATCTTCCTTTGTGGAAGTCCGGAGTCATTTGATGACTGAATGAAAAAAAATTTTTTATTTAGCTGGAAAATTATTTATTTATTATTTCTGATTCTCTTACACGATTTTCCAAATTTCATATTGCATGAGTCAAAGTAGTCATGATTCTGACTCAGAGACCACTCCCAAAGTTTAGAGAATCAGTCATGATTCCCAGAGCCAGTAACTTATTCATATCAAACTAGGAGTCATAGAGTACGAGTACACTAGTCCTAAAATGCAGTTTCTAGTTTACACTTACTAAATTCGCAAATGATGCCCAACTCTGAGGGTGGGAAGGAACTTTCACTCATTTTATTTATGGAGTATCTCAAACGTCGGTCGGAGCTCGGAGGTGTAATAACAGAAGTTAAGCTTTCCACCAACAATTCTTAATTAAACGAGTTACTTTCTCATGCTAAAAGTATAATGCCGCGTTTAGAGTATCAATGTGATAACTCCATTCACGGCGTGACGTGAAAGTGAAAGTGAATCACGGTATTCTCTTTTCCAGCTTTCAAATTTATAGTGTCACTGCGATCACTTCCTCATCACTTCACTATCAAAACTTAAATCACTTTGCGCAACAAGCCATTTATAGTTTCACTTTTGTACTCCTATTAATTTGAGTAAAATTTTAAATATTTATTTTCCCGCCAGTAAATGTCTGTTTTCCACTTCAACATTTCATCACTCCCGTCCTCTCTTCCAAAAGTTGAATCCAATTCAACTCGNTCTGAGTAAAATTTTAAATATTTACTTTCCCGCCAGTAAATGTCTGTTTCCACTTCAACATTTCATCACTCCCGTCCTCTCTTCCAAAAGTTGAATCCAATTCAACTCGACAAAAGTGAAGGGAGTGAAGTGATGGCAGTGATTGCTCTTTGACTATAAACTTGAGAACACGAAGTGATTCACGACGTGAAGTGAAGCGAGTGAATCACTTCCTTCACTTCACTGTCCTCACTTTCGACTATAAATTGGCAGCAGTGATAGAATAGTGGTGCAGGTGACGTGAAAGTGACGAGAAGGTGAGACTTTAAACGCGGCATAACGCTTGTTCAAAATTATATCTTGAAAATTGACAACATAAATAGTATATAACCGATATGCCCTTATAACGGAAAGCTTATATCTGTCGACTACTGTATCAACTAAACATTTATACGCAAAGAAAGATTTTTTTAAAGAATGATATGAAATATTGTCAAACTGTGACAATATGCAGAGACGAAAAATTGACAGATAGCACCAATTATTAGTAATACTTATNGAAATATTGTCAAACTGTGACAATATGCAGAGACGAAAAATTGACAGATAGCACCAATTATTAGTAATACTTATAGCCAGATGCATGTAATTGTATGAACAAACACAATTGAACTCTAAGCCGTTAACTAGAGTACATACCTTGAAATTAGGTGGATACCCAGGGAAGTCAATGGTTGCGGGAGTTACACTGGAGTCTACAAGAATATCCACTGTAGAGAAAGAACCTCGAATTGCAACAATTATGGACTTTGTAGAGTGATCCATAGCGATAAAGAATGGACAACAAAAATCACTATTATCATAGGAAGCGTAGACTAAGTCTTCATCTTTTACAAATGTTCGCAATGAAGCACTTTTCCCATAGCAGCAGTCGTCATGCTCAGCAAANACTAAGTCTTCATCTTTTACAAATGTTCGCAATGAAGCACTTTTCCCATAGCAGCAGTCGTCATGCTCAGCAAAGATTGGATACTGCTTCCTGCCACTGCAATTCAAGTAAGTTTGTAGAAAATATTTCAGCTTTTTCTACACTCAAATAGCTCTATTTTTTCAAATTGAACTTTACACGTATAAACCTTGCAATTACGTGGAAAAGATAGAATGAAATTTTTATAAAAAAAAATGTTTATAAATATTAAAATTTTGTGATCAANTAGTATATAACCGATATGCCCTTATAACGGAAAGCTTATATCTGTCGACTACTGTATCAACTAAACATTTATACGCAAAGAAAGATTTTTTTAAAGAATGATATAAAATATTGTCAAACTGTGACAATATGCAGAGACGAAAAATTGACAGATAGCACCAATTATTAGTAATACTTATAGCCAGATGCATGTAATTGTATGAACAAACACAATTGAACTCTAAGCCGTTAACTAGAGTACATACCTTGAAATTAGGTGGATACCCAGGGAAGTCAATGGTTGCGGGAGTTACACTGGAGTCTACAAGAATATCCACTGTAGAGAAAGAACCTCGAATTGCAACAATTATGGACTTTGTAGAGTGATCCATAGCGATAAAGAATGGACAACAAAAATCACTATTATCATAGGAAGCGTAGACTAAGTCTTCATCTTTTACAAATGTTCGCAATGAAGCACTTTTCCCATAGCAGCAGTCGTCATGCTCAGCAAAAATTGGATACTGCTTCCTGCCACTGCAATTCAAGTAAGTTTGTAGAAAATATTTCAGCTTTTTCTACACTCAACTAGCTCTATTTTTTTCAAATTGAACTTTACACGTATAAACCTTACAATTACGTGGAAAAGATAGAATGAAATTTTTATAAAAAAAAATGTTTATAAATATTAAAATTTTGTGATCAANGCAATTACGTGGAAAAGATAGAATGAAATTTTTATAAAAAAAAATGTTTATAAATATTAAAATTTTGTGATCAAGTCAACAGAAATTTTCTCAAAAGAATTGTGAATTCAAAAATTTGAATAGTCAGAGGTGCTGAGTGAGAAAAAATAAACCCGAGGAATTTGGTGCAACCGCTGCGTTGCACATCTAGTCCACAGCACTCAACAGAATATTTGCCTAAACCAGTGTTAGCATGACGAAATGCCAATATGACAAAACAAAATGTCAAAATAGCTGAAATGCCAAATTGTTTGCGCAGACAAAATGATGGAATAAAACCCAGCGAAATAAAGTCTTGTTTCCCAGACTGGAATAAATAACTGGTTCTTGTTGCTGAAACAGCTACAATGTCTATCATCTCCAGATCGAGGCCTAAATCAAACAACTCAACCTCATATCTCTGCTTACAACTCATGATTGCTATTTGTAGTATGCTAATAAATAGTACCAATCATTTTAGTCGATGTTAAATATTATATTGAAACTATTTATAATCTGTACTCTATCGCTAAGTTTTGTTCAAGAAACACTTGGAACCGAATATTTGGATATTTTTCAAATTATATATACTTCAATCAATTTTCGTGGAATTTATTTACAAATTGTTTACTACTATCATCTGCAAATTGTCTATATTTCTTTTCAAACTATTATTTGCTGCCGTTATCAGTGGATCGTGCATCTATACCCGGGTCAGTGGCATTGCATCAACTCAAGATAAGTGTATTTACCCACATTTTTAACCTTAATTGTTCGTTGGTGCAAATTACACAAAAACGTTTTGTTATTCCATCTCGTGCTGTAATAAATAAACATGTCATATGTAGCAAAACATCTCTATATGTATAGAACCAAAAAGTTTTAGTTAGTTTAATAAATCTTGTTCGTTTCATAACAGCACCCTTGCCATTAACTATGAATAAAATTTTGTTTTGCTTCAAGCGAGCAACTAAAATAAAAATTTGATTTTTAGTAAATTTATCTGTTTCAATACTTGATAAAGCTATCATCCACACACAAAGATTGAAAGAAATCCTAATAATTTGATGCATTAAGGGGTATTAGCAATTTTTCTATGAGTGTCGCAACTGGTGATTTGCTAATTTGCACAATTTGATCAATCAATCTAAATAAAAAAATTCTACGCTTAAGTTCATGTGTGTAATTGTAAAGTTTCAGTTCAATTAATTAAAATTTGGTAATGCTAAGATACTGATAGCATTTTCCAAAATGTCTGCAGGAATCCAATTTTAATAAAAAGCAACAACAACAAAGTACTTACGGTATAAAGTTGCAACATTGTGTTTTAAGGCATAATGCCTTCGGCAATTTTTTTGGTTGGTAATAGTAGGCTGAAGGGATGGTAAAAATGGCTACTACATAATTGAAATAGTGTAAAATTGATGGAATTGAGTTCCAATCGTCAGATGCAGGAACGCTGAGCTTTTCTGTCACTGGATCATAGTTAATACTGGACTTGTAGGAAAATGGATTCTGCGCACCATAAAAATTTTTATTCAATTTCTCCCTCAGTAATTCTGTACGCAGACATTGGAGAACAAGACCGGCAACAACATCGGAGAATACCAATATCCCATCAAACATATAGGAATAGACACCTATAAACAAAAAAAATGATAAAAATTGACTTTAAATTCTAATTAGTTATAAGTTTCAGTTTTTACGTCCTGCTTCTTCGTAGATATCTCGAAGTGCTCTTGATTTTCCTTCTCCCCAAACTAAACAGAATACAAATCTTAATCGATATTTCCACAAACGACTTCTTGTTGTGAATGGGATTTCTTGCATATTATCCAATTTCTCATAGTACTCGCTCCTGTATTCCGTACTAAAGTTTGAACCACAAGGATCATATTCATATAACCAGAAGAAAATGAAAAGTCCTAGTACCACCCAATTGCATATGATGAGTCCTGGAAGAAACAAAAACGAGAAATAGAAAAAAATTAACAAATATACAATTTCAAGTACAATGGAATAGCTGAGGTACGTGTGATGTAACTTCAAGAAAAAAGATGAATACAGACACAAATTAGAACCATTTTCTTTCATCCAAACCTCAAAAGTAAACTTCAAGAAAAAAGATAAATATTGACACAAATTAGAACCATTTTCTTTCATCCAAACCTCAAAAGTAATCCCAATACTAAAAGCCGCTAAGCCGTAACTTATTATCCTTGGACTCCAGCACTTCTTCGCAAAAGTGCCTAAATCTTTCCTAACCATCATCTTTAGATCTCATTGAGTAAATCTTATGGCCCCATTGGTGATTAGTTGTAAAGACCGAAAGTTGGTGAAATCCAGAGTATGGATGAGCACGGCAAATACTATGTGTATAACAAAGCGTCAATATAGTTGTTATAACAATAATCTTAGATACACTCCAAACCTGTGATTAATCTCAAATAGTTTTTCCATATTTGTTATGTAGGTCATCTAAACCAAAAGTAATCAATAGTCATACCTTCAACAGCTTTGTCCTAATTTAATTCTACTAACATTGCTTTCTTTGAGTTTAGAAAGGAGTGAGAAACTAGGAGTAAGAGAGAAAGCATGTAAAATACTCCTGTTAAATATCCACTCAAAAGGCAAATAAAATCCAATAATTTCCATCAATTTTAACTTTAATTTAGTGACCCAGCACAGCTAAATCCATTGTATNATAAAATCCAATAATTTCCATCAATTTTAACTTTAATTTAGTGACCCAGCACAGCTAAATCCATTGTATAACAATAGTCACGACTTCAATTCACGAAATTGATCCAGAATTTAAAATTCTAGAGTTTATAATTATGTCTCCAAAGTTTTTTCTCTAATTTTCAATGCGCCAGGAGTTAAAAGATAGTGTTGAATACTCTCAGAGTGCGTTAAAATTTGACAAACCTTTCTTTCCAAATATCATCAAAATGGTCCAGCTGTATGAAAAAGGATCCAAATAGCACCAGTTCAAAATTTTTGTAGTGGCTACGACACACAACAAACGCTGTGTTATTAGGTTGTTAGGTCAGGTTGATAAGACTTAAATTTTAAGGAGAATTTAAACAGAGGAAGTTTAAAGTAAAATGATTAAATTGCGCAAGTTTTGGTCTTATGTAAGTGCAATCTGGCACAAATATGGGATTAGAATTAAGGTCTTATATCCGTTTTGGTCTTATAGAGCATAGAGCTTATTGTCTTATAGCTTATAGTCTTATAGAGCTTATTAGAATTTCCTGTACGAACTCCTGGGAAACACGATGCACTCTTCTGCATTGTTACACCCGTGTGTTTATTTAGTTCTCTCTATGGTCAGTGTAGCTATTTAGATGTCCTTAATTTTTGAACTATGACAATTTTTATGACTCAGCTAACCCAGACTCTTTGTTTGCAGACAGATTTGTTACTTCGTTTGAAAAATCGAAGCCACAACAAGCAATCTGAAATTATCGTGGAACCAACAATCTACTATGAAAAAATTAAAATTTTAAACTTAAATTAGTATTTAAAGAAATAACTTAAAACAACGAATACTAACTTCAAAGAACATTAAATTTGTCGTAAGAATGCCAAAAAAAAAAATTTTCATTTAAGTTTTGGTTACAACTACGACAAAGAATGGAGTCCAATGTTCCCATCTGTATTTGTGATAAAGTTTAGCTTGTAAACTTTGAATAAAAGTGATAGGATTCCCATGTGATACAATGGAAATGTATTCCAAAAATTTAGTTTAAATAATTCATATACATTATCGATGGAATTTCACCTTGTCTATATCACATCGCGTGCAAAGGTAATAGAAATTGCTTGCCATTGACCTAGATCATTGACCTCCAATGTAGCATGTTTTTTTTTTCGTTTTGGTTGAAATTGACAACAAATAGGTGGAAATGATCAACTAAATGTAAATAATAGGTCAGCAATACATTTACTAAAATCCCTTTCACCTGGGTCACTTGCTGCACAGAAATAGGATTTAGCGTCATATATGATGTGTGCATCATTTATGATCATATGGGTTTCCATAGCTACCCTTAAGATATATTCCCACAGTTACCCCTATGACAAATTGTCATAAATTCTAATATTACCCACATGATTGATTGTCATATGGGAGAATATTTTTATTCGCATATGTGAAACCGCNTTAAGATATATTCCCACAGTTACCCCTATGACAAATTGTCATAAATTCTAATATTACCCACATGATTGATTGTCACATGAGATAATATTTTTATTCGCATATGTGAAACCGTATATGGGAANTTCCATAGCTACCCTTAAGATATATTCCCACAGTTACCCCTATGACAAATTGTCATAAATTCTAATATTACCCACATGATTGATTGTCATATGGGAGAATATTTTTATTCGCATATGTGAAACCGCATAAGTAAAAATACTGAAATGAACAAATTTTCGAAAATTTGAATTTTTTTCTCAAATTCTTAGTCATCCTGTAGAAAAAAGAGAAAAATCTCTCTCTTAAGGATCGAGCAATTTCCAAAAAAAAATTTTTTTTTAATCTGCCACTACTTTCCAGAAAATTTCCCATAAAGAAACAAAAAATATATTACTATGTATATTAGAGGAAATAATCAAATAATCACTGCTTATAAAATCAATAATCACAAAGTTTATAAAAGTTCAGCATTTTATAGAACAAATTTGACTGTCACATGATGTCAGCCAAATTTGGTTCTTTATAAAATTGTATAAGGTGATAGTTTGAGGTGTTTTCGAACTTCATAAAGTTCATAAAGTCTTTGTAGTTTATTTTGAGTACAAATCTAGTTGGCGTCACTCTAAATGGCCAAATCAAGAAATGATCAAATTAATAAATTTATACGAGTTATAAAACTCATTTAAAACAGTGCCAAAATTTTGGAACTGGAATCTTTCTGAAAAATTTCCCCTTTCGCAATGAAAACATTTCAATTGCCTAAACTTTATAAACTTCACATTACACTTCAACAGAAGCTTAAAATTCTATAAATTTTATAACTTTTATAAAGACTATAAACTCAAACCAACTAATTTTGTACAACAAATTTTGATGTGTGATTCGTAGTAGCTTGTACTTAATATATATGTATTTTATGTTTAAAGATGACTGAAGTGTCCTTTTATGAGTAAAAACAACTAATATCTATGTAAAAATTATCATTCTCTACACTTTAATACTCAATCTTGAGTATAGTCAATATAAATAATTCATTATACAAAAAAAATGTTCAATATTACTTTCTTGTCAAAATCCCTGTTTTACACTAACAAATAACTCAAGTTTTCATATATATATATTATAATATATCCATTTTCATAAGTTTTGACCACGTTTTCATATAAAATTTTTCTATATGAAATTGGAAAATTGCAAAAGTACTTTTCGATGGGAACATATTTGATCATATAAAAATTTTATATACGGGTTGTGTGACAAAGAATTGTTTCTCTTTTTTGCCTTAAACTGAAGAATAATGGTTAGAAATTAGCAAATGACCAATCATCACATGTAATAATAGATTTCTTAAAAATTCAGTTGACCTATCTCACTGATGACTCCATTTGCTGCCAAAAACTTTGCTTCTAGTTGACTTGCCTAATTTACACGGCAACAATCAGTAATTTAAATCAGGAAGGTAAAAGTTTAGGAATGGAATTCACACATTATACCTAGACAAATGGAATTGCACTTCAATTTTTTAATTTCAATAATCTATGCAAATTTTTGTTAATTTTTAATTTTTTCATGAGATATGGAAATCCCTACACATTTTTGCTTCAAAGTTTACAAGTTAAACTCAATGGTAAGTCCATATAGTAGGAGCGTTGAAGGCTCTTTTTTTGAGCTAACCACAATTTCATTCTTTTCAGTGGCATCTGGATGTCGACTGATATTCATGAAATTCTATTATTTTTTCCAGTTTGTTACAAGTTTACACAAAAAACAACAATGTAGACACGAAATTCTGATATTTAGTAAACACTAATTCGTAATTTTATGTTGAATTGTTTTTTGTTGGCTCGCACGTTTCTGACTACCACATAAAGATTGAAGAAATGGACATAACAGCTTTTATATTCTTACCTTCGTAAAACACTGTGTTACTGATTACTACAAATTAAAAAATTAAATTGTAGTCTAACCAGTTTCCATTGTTGTCATTTTTCCATGTCGAGTTCTTATGTATTCCAGAGAATCAAATATTAATTTTAATATCAAATATGAAACATGAAATATGAAAATATAAAATATGAATGGCAAAAAGATATTTTACTTTTGCAAATTGAACGAATTCAATTTGCTCATTTCAAAATACTGAAAATACTCCATTTTTTCTATTTAATTATTTTTGTAGCAATTATACATCTTAAGCTAGACTATCAGAAAGTTAAACTACCTTAGTTGAAATAAGTATAAGCAGTTATACAAGATGATTAATTGCATTGTATAAATATTATGCTTGTTATTTTGATGTTGTGAAGCTTCTGATTAGTTGCAAGCAAAAAAAAAAAAAAAATGTACCTTGAATGAGAATATGAGTTTCTGGAGCTTCTTTACATACAAAAAATCCTTGGGTTAACCCATAGGTTCCAAGAATATTCCACCCAAATTCCAGGATGTATAATGAGAACCTGTTTGTAGTTTCAACCATGATAGATAATTAAAAATAATTATTTTATATATTTCAATAATATATTTTTAATAAAAAATACTTAAAGTATAGGCAGAATGGGACAAATCGACGCGCTTCTGTCTCCATGATACCTCCACGGCTACTGTTGTAAATTAGTAGAATGTCCCCAAGGATCATCAGTGACAAAATTGAGATGGAACCGTACAAAAAGTACTTGATGTACGCTCCGCCGGCACAATCTAATGTTTGATAATTTTTTGAACATATGACCGCTGTTCCAATGAGCCTGTTAAAAATCGACACAGTTTTAGTTTTTCTAATGCATATAACTCAGGTTTACAAATCAGCTAATCCTAGCTTGCATATTTCAGCTCAATTGTGCTGAAGCCGAGCCGAAATGATAAAGCTCACTGATTAAAAACTGCTGTATTTTTTTTGGAATAAGATTTTCATACGATTGGGTTAAATTTCTAGATGTAAAATGTTTTTGCAGTTGGTCTCGTATTTACGCACCATCGATGCACAAAACACGAAACGATATTGAAGTATAAAAATCGTTTCTGAGAATGTAGTTAAGTTTCGCGAATTGTTTTGAATTTGTTTGATAAGTGAGTTTAGGAATTTGGAAGTACATTTTTTGAGCACTTCGTGGACCCAAATGCAAAACTCATTGAATTTTCAGTGTCGAAAATGATAATGAATCCTTGCCATAAAATTGCATTCAGTTCCGACTTCCACGTTTAGAATTATGTTCCATTTGTACAATTTATTAAGATTGTGGTAAATACTACGGAATATTTCTTTTAAAAATCACTTGAATTTTTTCTTAAATTTTTACCAAACAATGAGGAAAATCTTGCTAAAAAGGTAATAGATTTTGCTTAAAATTAACAAAAATTTAAGATAAAAAGAAAATTCTTTCCGACCAGAAAATGGTCAAAATCTTGCTAAAACGATTATAAATCTTGCTGAAAGTAAAAATCTTGTTATAAAGAATAAGGATAAATAAAAATATTTATAAAATTCAAAAAATAATTCTCACATTTATTGGATTCACGAAATTGTATAAAGGTATAGAATATTTCTTTAGCTTTAATTTAAAATTTGGTGATATGGAGGATATTGCCTTTACGAATCATTAAATTAGCTACTGGTTTTAGTGAAATTTTAAGAATTTTTTCAAAAATATTGAAAAATTTTTGTTCATAATCTGTAAAAATCTTTCGTGAGACTTTTGTTTTCTAAATCATAAAAATCTTTAAAAGTTTTTTTTAAACCAGACAGTAAATAAAACCTGAAAGATACTTGTGTCGTAGTTTATTAGCAAAATTTAATTAAAAAACCGTATTATAATAATTATACAATGGAAACACCAACGCGCAAGAGCTATACCACTTAAGAGGATAGGGCAACCAAAATAAAGTGAGTGGATGGATAGCAATTGAGATAAAATTGTGTACTGAAACTTGAAATCGTGTTTGTCTTCAGTAGAAAGTGGCCCTGAAAATAGATGGAGTTTTTTTTATTATAAAATGAGAAGACTGAATTCATTTAGGGAGTACAATAAGTCAAATTAATTGTCTTGCTTCGTTAAACTTTGCCACAATCCATAAAAACATATACTGAAAAATTTTATTTGGAAAATTGTCGATAAAAAGAACCAGTTTAATACTAAAAAAATAAGTAATTTTTTACATCCACAGTATCGTCGAATCTAATCATTGACACGAGTCTTCACACCAATTGATTCATAAAGAAAACCAAAAACATCAGAAGAAAATAATTTAAAAATAAGCGGTTTAATTCAACATTTTATATATACAAACTTTATCCAAGTTGCTTAAAATTTAGCTTCAATCCTCAAATTTGATTAACACTTTATTCAAAAATTTTCTTTCACATTTTTGTTGTGTTATCTCACCGCTTAAAATAGCAAACATTAATGGAATCAATTCTCACGTTAAGAGATGGAAAAAGTGATAAATTATGAGAATTTACAAGAAAGCAAGGGTAGCATATATTTAAAATATCATTATATAATAGTAGTACTCACAGTACAACATTACATCATTAAGATGAGAATTTTGGCTAACGCTTTTCGCTGTAGATTGGAGCAATTATAAATTTGAATAAAACCTATCCCTTACTTAACTACTATTTTTTTGTGGGAACTGTTTTTTATTACTTGTTTCAGAAAAACAACTTAAAAGTAGGAACCACTACAAAAAATCAAATGTCTGGAATCACTGGAACAAAAGTGGGAATTTTTTGAATATTGAAATATTTGAATACGACACATTTTTGATACACCAATCCATTAGTACACAAAGGCCGAGATCAACATCCAAAAATTTTTATTTCCAAAAAAATTATAACTTCGTTTCTAGTGAACATGGAGGCTTGATACTTTTTAATCTATATTATACTTTTGAATTTTGTTTCTGAAATTATTTACAGTTTCCCAAAAAAAAAATTTTTTTTTTGTTTTTCAGAAATACAGGATGGCACTAAGTTTTTGAAACCTGCTTTATTCGCTTCTTCTGAAACTTCTCTCTTTATGTCGTGATTAACTTAGTACTGGATATTGAAGGTGGAAAATCAAATAAATTTAACGCTTTGGTATAGGATGGACAGTCGTAGAAAATTGTGCACGACAATCTAGAATTCTATCTTAAGGAAAATTTGTCCACATCCTTCATTAGCCTGCGACCTCTTCCACTGCACAAACCATTGCACACGTTTTTTTTCTGTAAGCATTTAAGGGTTTTTGTTTGATTGATTTATTTTCGTGTCAAGGTCATCATTTTACAATGTTAATTGATCAGACACGCCTGCAACAGGCCTATCTAATTAAATTAAGAATTTAAATTTAAATTTAAAATTAAAGTGTTTTAATGTAGCACTCATCACAATTTTTGACATTGAGCTAACTTAAGTATATCATTACTCAATAATTTTTTGTTGTTGTATAATAGGTATAGATTTAGGCGTAAATATCTGTCCTAGATTCTTTATCAAATGTTTAAATGCTTAAGGGTTCAAATTTTCAAAAATGCTTAAATTTTAAGCATTTTTGAAAATTTGAAGAAATACAGAAATTATTTTGAATTAATATATTAATTTTGATCTTTAATTCCAACATTCGGGTGTTTTGTCGTCAATTTCAAGCTTGTACGGTTGAAAATGATGAGAACATAATCATAAATATTAGGGAAAGATTACGAAATTCACATTTCGACGGTTTTACTAGAGTTATATTAAACTGTCAATACTTATTCAGATTTCTGAAAATTAACCTAGGGATTTAGGTTTGTAAGTATGTTTGTATGTAGTCAGGTTGTTAATCCTGCAATAAATAGTAGTTCAATATTTGCCCTACTTTACTGGATTTACGTTGTTTGAAGTTCCATAAAAATCAGAACAACGACCAAGCGACAAGAAATTAATCGACAGCGAAAGCTTACTTTTCATTGGTTTCTAAATAATTTTGGTTCACTGCATTTTTATAAATTTAAGACATCTACAATCTCCAGCAAATAGTATGGACTAAAAAGAATTTTCCAATTAATATGAACACTTTGTGCTATTCAACATAATAATAGTACTGAAAAGTTGTTTCAAACATGGGCAAGTTACTCTTTGGTTATGATATTTACGATAGAAAGACTATTGTTTTATAATTATGTCTAGCTAAGATCCTAAGCAGAATTTTTTCACTTGGATTAAAAAAACAAAAGTTAAGATTTATTGAGCAACCAATATTTATAATTTATCTCATAAACTTCTTACACTCACTGCAAAGCATCTTACTCAGAGCTATTTAAGACAAATTTGAAATTCAATAATGGTTCATAACTTTTGACTCCTTAACTTGTAGACTTAATTTTTTTACCCTTGTTGCCTTACTTTTAAATGATTTAAAAAAATTATCATTTGACTTTATAAAAGTTTATATAGCGAAATTAGTTAGATATGATTATAACACCAATGAAGTTTTTTTCAGTAAACAGTAAGAAACAAAAAGTAACTTACCTGCATTAAAAATTTGCACAGGAGTGTATATATCGATATTTCTCATTGTATAGATATTATATTTATAACTTTCTTATTAGATTAAATATAACTCACCAAGGTATTCGAATGAATAAATTTCGTATACTCGGATACACCAAATCATCACTTCCGATTTCCCATTTTCGTCCAAATGCCTCGAGCGCTGGCATTTTCAAGTATTAAATTAAATCTCACAATCTTATGCACATTTATACGTCATTTCCAAGTGTTTAACAGATTATTCACACTTCACAAAATTATATTATACAAGATTTAACTGATTTACGCTCCTCAAGATATATATGAGTAGTGATTTCATTTGACCGAATACTTTCTATTGTTATACTACACTAATTCCCACCGATGTACCAAAATGGTTAAAAAGAAGACCGGAGGGCTTAAGATCAAGTTCTTTGTATATAATATTTCCTAAGAAGGGTTCATGCAAATCCTTGAAGTTCACTTTCTAAATTATTTTGTAGTAAAGAGGTACTGGATAAGATATACGATGAGGTTAATGAGTTATAGATACACTCCTTTACAATCCAGAAAGATATCTTCTATAGGAGCGTAGTTGTATGCATCCTACTCCATCATTAATTTCAATTTTAATGATTAATATAAAAACAAGTTTTTATAGATTCATAAACATGAAACTTACGAAAAGAGGGAAAACCAGCGTCTTAAAAGAAATAAGGTTTGAATTATAAATTTGTTATTATTTTACAATTGTCAATACAAGTGACTCTGCACAAAAATATCAAACATGAGAAGATTCGATGCTATAAATGAACGGTACTAGCCCAGAAACATTTCTTAGAACTGAAAATAAAAACTTTTTTTCCAATTGTTGTGATAGAGATGAGGGTTGCATACATGGAGCTGAAAGACGTAATTAATATAAGAAATATCTATAGAAAGGTACAACTATGTTAAAATTATAGTGTCTCTTGGAGAGAATTTGAGTGATATGAGTTTGTTCCACTAAACTCTTCCCACTACTAGCAAAATCAATGTTAGGTCCAGCTGTTTATAAACGTTTATGTAAGAATTCAAACCTATCTTTAACAGTTCGTTTCTTGTAAATGAAATTTATAACTATCCACTTCAAAAACAAAAATGACATATGATGATTCTTAGTGGTGATCACCAATGCCCAAAACCAAATTGAGATTAGGTTAGAGTAATTAATTACGTATCGTAAACTCTAACAAACTTTTCGGCTAGCCTATGGAGCTTATGTTTACGGGTGCAGAGGATTATTTGGTAATTGGTAATTGAGATGTTCATAACGAGGCTAACTCTAAAAAAAGACTCCTAGCAGATACAGAAGTTTTGATGATAGCGCCGGTGAGATGACATTAACTTGACATATTATCAAAAATTTTCGTATTGCATTCATCTTTCACGAATTAATTTCGCCACGGTGCATAATTTTCAAACAATTTTTTAAAATAGTATCGTATGCAACTCCCAGCTTCCAAACAATTGTGGTAGAAGGAAAACTACCAGATTTAGTAGAGGATTAATTTGGTTCCAGAATAATCATTTTTTGATTTCGAAAATCACAAAACCAATTTTGAAATATAGAGTTCAAACACATATGTAGTATCAGGAAAATGCAACGTTTCGTAACCACCAAAAATTTTCTGTTTGAAAACCGCAAAAATATTTCCAAACTAAACTTATATCACTTACTACGCTTTCAAATACACATCCGGTTGCATGATATAAAATATAAAATTTATCGGCGAATTAATTTGGCCCCATAAATTTTTATTTTTGAAAAAAAAAATCTTTCCAAATTAACTCATATCACTTATTCTATGTTAAAACAAATATCTGAGTTGAATTTAGGCATCGGTTGTTGATGCCCTTTTAAGCCTGAATGTGAAAAGCTTTTGAAATATTTTGTGAAATTTTTAAACCTAACACAGGAACATGAAGGGAAATATCCCACAGAGCATCACCAACCGTTGCCTAAAACCTACCTATATCTGATTTCAGAAAAATACCAAAATTAGATGAGGATTAATTTAGTCCCCGAAATGTTTTTTGAAATAAACAGCATATACTTAGAGTGCATACAGATATCTGGTTAAAGGTAAAGACCAAATTTTGTGGTGGATTAATTTGGTCACTGGAGTTGATTTTATTTTAAATCGTAAAACTGGCCAAAATAACCTCGTACAACTTACCCAGTTCCCAAACACATATCTGGTTCAAAAAAAAATACCAAATATATTTGTAGATAAATATTGGCCCGGAAATCATTGAACTGAAATTAGGAATTTCAGAAATATTTTGAAAATAAAATATTTCACTTGAATTTTTGAAAAAATTATATTTCCGGGGTCAAATTATTCCGCGACTAAATTTGGTATTTTTATGGAAGCGGATATATTATAAGAACACTAATTAAATTCTTTTTTGAATATTTCCCCATTTCTTCAGGAAACATTTTCAAATTGAAATATTTTACAATTTCTATAAGAATTAAATTGAAAACTGATCTGATTACGATTTATGAGAAACTCTTTTTACATGCTATAAATTTTCTAAACTCTTTATATGATTATAAACGCGAATTGTGTTATAAATTGGCGATAGTATGGGATTTGGAATTTTTTTCAACTTTTTATAGTTTCGCTTACGTGGAGACATTAATGTCAGAGGTTAAGTGATCTGACACTCACTCTCAAAATGCTATTATTATTATAAGCGGTATCAGAAAACTTTTGACACTCTATTTACAGTACTCCGTGAACAGTTGAGGTTGTGGCTGAATGGTAAAAGGACAAAATATTCTGTAAGACAATAACAAACATATAGGTTCGAGTACTGATAGGTGCATGCAACAGTTTGTAAGGCTTCTTTCTTCAACCCAAAAATTCTTGTCTAATTGATTATTTTTACTCCACTATATAATAAAAACTCAACTGCGTTATAAATAATTATTAAATTAGCGCATATTACGCTCAAAATCTAATTTATGTCAAATCGATTATATACAACATATCCCATAATGAATGAAAATAGATTATACAAAGTCCTACATATAACCCATACACCATACCACCGGATTAGTATAAAAACAAGTCACTATAAATTCAAAAGCCTGACGCTTACGAAAATAAACAAACTGTAGTAGCGTCTTAAAAAATTAAGACTCAAACTTTATTTTTATTCATATTAGATAGTTATGGCCTTTCAACTAAAAAATTTACTTATAATCTTACGTCGACCTAAAAAATAAGGTCGACGTAAAATCATTTGACGTAAAAACTCGCGAAATGGCAACTGTGTACGACAGTTACGTATATCTTATTTTATTAGGAGACGTAAAATTTTTACGTTACGTCCGCAGTTAAGTTATGAACTTTAAACTGAATTTTTATCAGAGTCAAAATAGCCGAACCCGAACCCCAGCACTGACCACAAAAATAAACCCTTTCGGAAAACATACTGCACTGTTTCACTGGTTCCAAAGGGTGTGCTGTAGAGTTGCTGTGGCTGGGGTATGGAATATTTGACTTTGGTTGAATTTTTTGTATTTGAATAATTTTTTTTCAAATGTTTAATTTTTCACCAGAAGATCAGTTAAAATGGTAGGTCGGGCGGGGTCAAGTTGTAATGAGCTTAAAAGTAAGGTTTCTACAAAAAGATCCAGAGTTACAACAATCCAGGTCCAGCTCCAGCTAGGGTCAAAAGGTAAAACCAAAGTTTCACAATTGAGTTAATTTTTTTTACATTTTGAGACTAATTCAAACAGGATACTACTATTCTCAAATTGGATATCAACACGAGTCCCTGGGAAAATGGGAAGGATGGGTGGTCCGCACTGTGTTCAGCATTCAACAAGGAGTTTGGATGCGAGTCTTCAATTGAAACAGTAAAGTCAAGAGATGGAGTTTCATACTTCGAAGTATGTTAGTTTTTACACCTACCTTATGCAATTGTTAGTTTTGTGTCTCTTGGGATTAATTTACCTCGCTTGGATTTTCGCTAGTCGAGTCAAGCCAATCACTTTTAACTATCGGCACGTTCAAATATGGGTACTAGGCGGATTGTTTATTGCATAACGTTAAAATTCTGCCGTAATGATAATCGAAACTTGTCTGCTAAGCACAATTTTTTGTTTTATAAAACTGGGACAAAGGAGGAAGTTTCAGAACAAGGAAAATTACTTGAAGACTTTAGAAATAATGGAAGGGGCGAACCAGCTCAAGTTTTGCTAAGATTTTATGAAAGTCAGTTAGTCAAAGAACTAAACTTGCAATAAGCTATTTATATCATTACTTGTTTACCTGAAAACGGAAGATTCATTTAAAAAACTTCCAAATTCAAGTAAATAATCATATTTGAAAAATTTGCGTACTTAGGTAAGGATAATTTTCAAATGTGCTTCCCAGAACTATACACACTTTAAATTTGAACATAAAAATTTTAGCTACGTACACATATGACGTCAATTTTTGAAATAAGGGAACGATCTACTAATATAGAAAAAATTTGTAATTTGCTAGTACTTTGTTAAAATTATACGGACTATATGAGGAAATAGGATACAAACTGAGACAGAGATTTGAAATAACTAGAATAGTTTTCGTTGGACAACTAAATCCAATGATTAATAGGATCTTTGTGTAGAATGAAGAACTTTATTGTTATAATAATTTTAATTTGTTTAACATATTTTAAGTTTTATTCCATGCTCTTTTGCTAAGAAAGCGTGGTGCCATAAATTGTTGTCAACTCAACTCCATAAACTATTCTTTTGGTATATACGGTTTCAGAGAGTACATTTGAAAGTAAAGAGGAGGATTTTTAATCTAGTCACTGCGACAACTAAAAAGAAGTTACCATTCTTAGAAAATTCGAATTTTAGATCATTCTTTGGGACAATGTACATGAGAAGTTAGATGTTCTAAACGCATATTCCGAAATTCCAATTTTCAAAAAATTTTCTAGTTGTCGCGGAGACTTGGTTAAAAACATCTGCCTCTCCACTTTCGCATGATCTTTCTTAAACCGTAAACATTATCATCGAAAAAAAATTTAGTTTATGGAGTTCAATTGACAATAATTTAAGGCACCACGCTTTCTTTAGCAAAAAGCATGGGTCAAAAGTAACCTCCCTTGATGACAACATTACTGGTTTGAGTGTATTAATTATTCAATTATAGTTGCCTAATAAACTTCCGGTAAACTTTAGCCTCCTATGATACTTATTGATATGACAGTAACAAATGACATTGTGACAATGCACTACACGAAAATCAGTCTGGGGTGCTAATGGTTTCGTCTTAATAATTATCATTTCTGTATTTCACATTAATAAAAATTTTGTCTTTGCGGCTGACTTGAAATGTTACGAAAACTCGGAAAAATTTGAAGGAGTAGGGCGTTCCAGCAAGGATGTTGATGATGCGCGAACTATTTGTGTAATCTCATCCAATATCATGCGGAAACTATTGGATCCGAAATTCCTCTCTCGTCGAAAGGTAAGTCAAGCATTGTTAGTTAGTTTAAAAGTATATATGTCGCCCAATTCCACTTTTTTTTGGTTGATTTATGATTGGCCATTTTTGGTAGGTGATGCCAGCCACTCGATGTCTCTTGTAGCACAAGAAAATTATTCGAAATACTCAAATTTTTCAAAGACAGGAAAGTAGACACTTCAGTTTTGAATATTTTTGTTACTTTGAATCTCATTAAGCACCAATTAGCATTAAAACTTAATTTGAATTTACAGATAGATGGACTTTCTTTCAATGAAGCTACGAGGGCTGCTTCTCCGATAGCAACAAACGCAGCCACAATTACTTTGCCACTACCAAATTTACTCCATGAAAAAAAAGCAATATCAATGCATGGTTGTAAATATATATTTGGACGCAAAGTCAACTGTGAGCAGCATATCCTGTGCTTTCATAGTGAGAAACCATTAAAAGTTAAATGTTATCTTTGTGATTACGTGTCTTGTAAAAAAGGTAATTTTAAACGATACTTGAAATATAATTGAAAAGAAAATTTTAAATTTTTTATTTCCCAAATATTGGTGAGAAAGCAACTGATTTACTCAAAAGCTGTAATTATTGGCCAATATTGAAATTGATTCGTACTCAGGAAAGCAAGTTCATCCGGCAAAATGTTTTTTAGAGAATTCGCGATGTTGCCAAATTTATTTTTAATTGTAAAAATCGGCATTGGAAGAATTATATTCGCTCACATATTTTGCCAATATACTCCCAATATGGCCAAAAATTTGTGAAATATGTCACATTAATCCCATAATGAAATTCAAAATTTGTATCACTCTCTTTGTTTTGTCTGAAGTTTCATTACTTCCTCCATTTCCTTGCAAAATGGCATTACTTTCTCAAACGAATATTTTCTTTTCTTTGACAGAATTTTTTCTTCGAAACAAGAGGCAGTTCTGTGACATAATTTGCAAGTTTCATTTCGGTTCCAATTGCTACAACTTACAAATTAAATTGCGCAACTTAGAGGCCGTATGCATGATCAATCATGATTATAAAATAGTGGGTGTGAAAAAGTAAATTCACAGCAAGCTACTTTAGAATGTTTGGTGCTAGTGTAAGAGGTTGAAATAATTTGATCGGGGGTCAAAATTATTTGTTGATTTAATCTTTCGAACAATTTCGTGGGCCAACTTCATCAACAAAGGAAATAAGTGGTCTACGCAGTCGACAGCTTCATAAAAATATCTTTCAAGTTCCCGCTCCCTACAAAGGCATAGTACAATGAAAGCAATTGGTACATTTTCCATAAACTTGAATGGAGTTCTGTCCAACTATTCGATTAGGATTTCCTCGAAAATAAAATAATGTATGATATTTGCAGTGTGGAGCTTCCAACAGAGCATCAAATCGACCAAGTTTTAGTTTTTCGCAGCGCTATGAGACGGGAATTTTATTTTGAGCAATTTATTATAAATTAAGTTTTATTACAATACCAGTCAGGATCAAAATAAACTAACACCACAGTAGACAGCCTTGGATTAGAAGCAACAACTTTTAGTTTGGTTTAACAAAACATATCTTGAATTTTTTGTCATTTTTACATGCCTTGTTCTTTTTAATTTTCAACGGTTTGAAAGCAACCGATAGTCCATTATGCTTATTATATTAATCTTTAATGAACCAATTCAACTTCTGTATTAATTATTTAACTTACCATAAATATGCTTTTAAATTTTTGTTCAACCTCCTCACCGCAAGAAGTCATACATATTCTTTATTCAACAACTATTTGAACAGCATTAATCATCCTTTTAAAAGTATGGAAACAATTGTCCATAACTGTGATATTTGGGTATTTAAATTAGCAGTTTGGATGAAGTGTGTTCCGTTCCATTGTGTCAACGTTAGAGATCGTTTCGAAATGTATAAGAAGAATAGTAGAGAATATTTGACATGGCGTTGTTTGGTAATTCTACATAATTTGCGACATATGTTTTTAGCCTCGTTTCTTGTTATTTGCTGTTGGAAAGGTAGAAATTTGGACACTAGCTTCGCTGATATTGTTTTGTCATTATTGTCCTGTTGTATTTTTGGATTTTTAACGATAATATATCATACATACGTTGTACGTAAAACTGAATGGGTTCAACTCTCACACATGTGTGCTTTGATTGCCAGATGTTTAGGTAAGGCGGACTTCTCGCATTCTAAGTCAACTGTTTAAATTGTTTTCTTGAATGACAGGCAATAAATCAGTACAGTCAAATGCCGATGAACAAAAAATAAAAACTATGATCGGTTTATGTTTCGCTTTTGCATCTGGGGCAACTATCTTAGAGTTACCTGGCTTTGTATATGGGATACATAACAATTCACCAGTGTTTCGGTTTCTTAATACAGGAAATATAATTGTTACCATTATGATTAGCATTTTATTAGTGATTGGGTTCTCTATTGATTGGACGATATGTCTCGTCAGTATGTTTTCAATTACATCTAATTCAATATACACTTCTTCGTGGCTCAATCAGCTCTTATTCAGATGGTTCGTATGGAAATTTATTTTCTGAATAATTACATTATGGGCTATAGTTTCTTGTTATATTTTCTATTTTAGGAAAAATGAAGGCATGTATAATATGAGTCACAATGCAATGAAATATCATTTAATGTTGCGTAATCTACAAATTAAGCAAGCCATTTTTAGCAGTGCTGTCAACCAACTCTTCCCAATCGGTATAGTTTTAATGGAAACGATAATAATTCTTTGTATTTATGTTGTAATACGGTTCAACTCGGAGATCAACTTGTTTATTAGTTTCCTACTTGTCTTTACGGCAGTACAATGCACATTTGTATTGACAATTTATGCAAAAGTTTTTGTGAAAATAACGGAAACTTCCATAAAAATTTGTAATCTTTGTTTGGGATATTTCTATTTGTCACCATTTGACAGAAAAATGTTTCGATCTTGCAGACCATTTTACTGTGTGCTTGGAATTTCAATTAATCTCACCAGAGAGTCATGGCTAAATATTTTAGATCGTATTATAATTGACAATGTAATTTCACTATTAGTTACATTTTAGTTTGAATTGATATATTACTAGCATTGATAGTTGGTTTAACAAATGTATTCCACAGATGAAAATATTACTAATAATTAACCTGGAGTACTTGACTATTTGAAATGATTAGCACATTTGCTCTGTTAAGTTCTATTCTTTAGAATTACGACTAATAATTACGTTTTATTAAGTTTATAATTTCGCTTCGATGAAATTTTTACTGCGCTTCAAGACAATATTTTTGATGCCTATAACTTAATTTTTGCTTCCTTCGCAGGTTATTCACTTGGAAATTCTAAGTTAAAAAATTAGGAAAATGGACCAGACAAGTGAGTGAACGGACTTGTCTAAACAAAGGTTTGAGATATGAACCGATTTGCCTGTTTTCCAAAATAAAAAAATTTGAAGTCAGATAAATCCAAGCCTAATTTCCATAATACAAGTCTAATGCAGTTCCATGTTAGCGCCCATAATAAGAACTGAATGCGCACGTACGTTTTCAAACTAAAATGAGTTGTCAAAAAATTTATTAATTTCACATTTTTTTTTATCCAGCAGGGATTATAAATTTTGAAATAAAAAATAGGTAACAAAACTGTAGATAATATCAGTGGAGGTTTGCAGGTAAAATGTTGTCATAAATTTCTTTTTCTCAGCTATGTAAAAATTGTATAGGAAAAACTGTGAGTCAAAATAGGTACCCTACTACCCTACTTCACCCAGAATAGGTACCCTACTACCCAAAATACCCTACTTTATATGCTTAAGAAATCTTTTGAACAACTCAAAATTTAAATTATTTTTATGAATTTTCATTTTAGAAAGTATCAAGGTAACATCCACGTGAAGTATTATATCGACCTTGAATATTAGTGTATGAAGTCAAGGCTTTCACAGCAAGCATTAGATTTTTAGAGTCGCTATTATTAAGCAGGGTTTTTCAATTTTTAGAAATTAATGGATTAAAATTTTTATAGTCTTTTAACTGATTAAAATGCTCTTAAGTCAAAATTACCCCCTTTTTTGTAGACATGAACCTTATGATTCAGAATATCAATATTTAATAAAATTTTGCAATCTCTTGCCTCATTCTGAAAACAGAAAATAATCAAAATGATTTGATGAGCATGATCAAAATTTTTTGAATTTATCCGTCTTAAAAAACAGTGAAAAAGCTCAAATTTAGTAACAGACATTTAGTCAAGTACAACATCTATTTCAAATTTTCGAACTTACATGATAAGCCTTGGAGTGACTTTTTAATATTATATTATAATATGAATTTCATTTCTCAATAATGCCACCGGATTCGATTAGTTATTAAATGGTAACAGGATGTTGATGTAATAAATACGGCATGGTGCAGTATTGGCTAATTGAAATAAGCTAATAAAATTTTGTGCAAAATTACTTTTCTGCGTATTAAGTATTCAATTCAGGTAATTAAAAGGTATATTTCAATATGAGACAACAAATGTGGGAATACTAGTCAAAGACAAAAATATCCTGGAATATTATTTTGCAGAGGTTTTGAAATATTTATGTAATTTGTTGTAATTGTTGATACCAACAATTCTAAAACCACGGATGCAATGTATTAATTTCGAGTGAATAATCATGCAAAACTCAGCTATAAAATGCTAAATTATAATCTTTATGTAAAGTATTTAAACATTCTATACTACTATGTTAAAGTTCTTTTAGCAAAACAAACAAAAATAAACAAACATATAAGGTATAATAACTAGAAATGAAACTTAAGACTTTTGTTTGTCGAAATGTTTCATTCCTGGCTTTATGAGCCGATGTTGTTTGGTGTCCTTTTCAACTACATAGCATAATGTACTTTGGAATTAGTTAAGAACCTGATAAAATAAAATAACGATTGGGTTAAGCAACTAATAATATTGAAATCCAAACCTAACCTAATCACAATCTAAGCAAAAATTGAAAAATACAGCGAGACATCACTCAACCTACGTTACACCAATTAAACATAAATTACGAGTCTATTCACATCTACGCACGTAGGCTATACAGATCCCGTACATATGTTAAATTCATGGTTTGCTAGATAAATATGTTATCAATGGTAAATTTATGCTTTAATTCATGTATTATACGTCGACTAGTACACGGTTGTACACAGTACAACCGTGATTACTTAGGATATGTCATGGTGTTATTAATGAAAAAAGATTGTTTATCGACACTATGCATCGTGCTGCATGGACTAGATAAGTGTACTTATCGTTTGTTTCGACCGTTTCGTTAATAAATAAGTACTAATTTTGGAAGAATGATAATTCCATTTTGTTATTATTTTTAATTTTAAAATCCACTATGCTATGCATGCGTGAGTATGAATAATATCCAATAATAAATCTGAATATTTAGTTTGTTGACTTTTTAAAAATCTTTCAAGAGCATTTTCTTTCGGATTGCAATAAAAATGTGTAACGCAGTCCATCCTTTAGTTGGAGTATTTCTCGGATACTATTTTAGTGATAGGAGGGTTTTGCGATCGCAGTGTCTGTCGTGTCTGTTCTCAAAATTTTGGTCCGCTGTTGTTTTACCCATAGACTACGTCAATAGTAGACGGTGTTGTGACCGTCGTGTACTTCTGTTTCTCCATCTGTCCCACAAACTTTCGCAATAGTTTAATTTATAGATATATTGAATTTTATGCACCCTCCTTAGTTTGGTTTATATAATCATCCAGAAGAAGCACTCAATAACTCGGTTTTATCTATAAGTAAATTTTGTTTCTATAAACTTGGATCCGTGTGCGGCTGGTTCATACAAATGGATTTATACAAACGACATATGAGCTTTGTTTATATGATCACAAACACAGGACATAACATTCGGCTTGTGAAGTTGCTGGTACAGGCTAATAATATCAGTTGCCAGTAATATCTAAGCTTTTTACCTCGTTATTGTAATCATAATTTAATACTTCAACTATCATCAGTTGATTGCTAAGCTATGACATATCGGTCGATACATTTGAATCCAACAGTTAGTAACTCACGTATAAACGGTTGACACATACTTAGGCGTCAACAACCTAAAACTAAACCCGTAGATAATCTAGCAACGTAACCTAAAGAGAAACTAATGACCTAACAACCTAAAACCAAACCTTAAGATAACTTAAAAAAATCAAATAAAAACTAACCAACTTAACCCAAAGAAGACCAAATCTAAACCAAAATTAAATATAACAACCTAACCTAAAGAAAATCTAAAAACCTAAAAAAAACTTCGAAAGAAAATCTAAAAAAAAACCTGAAAAAAACTTTAAGAAATCGTAC
Source organism: Holacanthella duospinosa (assembly GCA_002738285.1). Classification (NCBI taxonomy): domain Eukaryota; kingdom Metazoa; phylum Arthropoda; class Collembola; order Poduromorpha; family Neanuridae; genus Holacanthella; species Holacanthella duospinosa. Next base: position 81,943 of record NIPM01000007.1, on the reverse strand, counting down.
CATATGCATCTCATTGCTATAAATATGTATATTCAAAAAAATTTAAAAAGTATTTTGATATAAAATATATTTTGATTAAAGGTCTTAGTTACTTTTAATTACTTACATGAGAAGAACTATTTGTGGTTGTCATCATTTTTTCTACTTTTACATCTAGTGCAGTAGTCGACGAAGGTAACGTTCACAGGCGCCAGCCAGTTAAATTTTTATCTTAAAATTTTAATTTTATCTGGCAAAACTTTTACAAATTTTATACATATCGTCAGCAGATTCATTTCAACAAAGGAAGTAGAACAGAACAGAATTTACAATAGAAATAAACGGGGTAAATCACAATGTCACCCGTTATGTAATATTTTATTCGGTCAAGAATCCAAAGCTTGAGTGACAATATACATTTAAATATAATTAAGTGGAGAGGACAACCGTCTAAATGGAAAATTAATAATACCCAATAAGTATTAGCAGTCATAAATTTTCTAGATCCCATTACATTAGAAAGAATATCTTTTAATTCTGCTTAAAATTAATATACTTAACTTTTGCTTCATTCGGAAAACATTTAATATTACAATACTAACTTTATTTATAACAATTTTAAGTATTCTTTATAAGTAGATCATAATTCACGCGTGTCACACTTTCAGATTATTTTTTTCCAAACTAATTAAATTACCTCAGGTGATGCAAAACCGTTTGCCTACTTTTGAATTTTGTTTGCAGGATGTCGCGATAAATCTGCAGCTAGCCTCGACTTTACCTTTTAATTAAATACCTTTAATTTTGTTGCTTAAGAATAGAGAAAAGATATACAGAGTGAGTGAATAAGGGCTACCTAGAGATCCTCATTCCACCGGACCTTTCTCTGTGTCACCCACCATAAATCGGCGTCAGAATTTAGTTTATTTTATAACATCACATGTTGTTACATTTAAACCAAAGAATCATTTAGCCGAAAGTTTTATAAAACATAAAATATCAAAGAATTATTGTTTTTATTTTGTTGTCCTTGTTTTAACTAAATGGGATCCTTCGACTGATCAAATATCGCTATCGGTACCCAGATCTTTTGGGGTTATTTGTAAAGCATCGTTTTCAACTCACTTCGCCCAGTAAACATAGAGCAGCTCAAGAATAGGATTGAAACCTTTGTTGCCACCGTAAATGAAAACACACAAATGCTACAAAATGTCCGACGCGGTTTTTATGAACGAATTAATCACTGTCTAGACATGGACGGTGGTCACTTTGGACAGATGATATATTAAGTAGTTGCTGCTATAGTTAGTTAAGAAATAAATAAATTTCTGATGCCGATTTATGGTGGGTGACAGATAAAGGTCCGGTGGAGTGAGGATCTCTAGGTAGCCCTTATTCACTCACTCTGTATACAGTGCAAGATCTTAGGCGCATAACTGCTTCTTCAAATAATTCTTGAATCAAAGCATTGGATACCTGAGTATACTAACAGCAATGATGCTTGAAGTATCTCTCAAATGTGCTGATAGTTTCAACTTTTAATTCTTAAAGTGGGCGGAATTAGAACAAAAAATTAAATTTTGGCTGGAGAAAGCGGGTGCAAATCTTTAGGCGCACGACAGATTTATCGCTTTGCAGTAGAATAAAGTGGTAGACTCCGAGGGGAAAAGGTGTCTAACACTTACCTGAGCATCCCTTACCAATAATTGCTTAGAAAATTTCCAGCATATTGTGAAAGTGACAATTTCTGGGATAACTTCCCCCAATTCAACTTTCACCAAGGTTTTGAGTTCCTTAATATTTTCATTTTGTTTGCTACCAACATAAGCTGCACCAGATATAGTTCCCGCAAGATTTCCAGTCGGATTTAAGCCAAAAATGTAAAATGGCAAAGTATAGTAATTATATTTCGTTGGTAAATTTCTGTGACGCTTAAGGCAGAGTAAATTATCTACCACGAAAATGTCTTGATCTTAAGCATACTTGAGCAAATAGAAAACCAAATGTATGCAAAAATGTTCATGGTATGGTACATGATAAAATAGTTTGATGAGTATAATATTAGACAAGTTAACTTTATTATCACTATTTCCTGGCGTGTGTGACCAGGTGAGCAAAATAAAAGAAAAACTATTGGGTTTCTGTTTCGTATGAAGTGTTGCGTCAATCATAATAACATTTTGACGAGCTTCTATTCAACAAGTTAGATTAGCTCTCAGGGAACATATTAGGGCAAATCAATATGCCGCTTTTGAAATTTTGAAAATTTGAACTTTTGAAGTTTGCAAAGCGTTTTGCAAACTTAAAATGAAACAACCTCTGTGATTGGCTGTTGAACTTTAAAAGAGATTTTAAAGTTTGACATAAGAAAGGGTTTTAGCAAGTTTAGTTGAAATTCTTGATTTTTATTTTTAACTTTAATTTTTTTAAGTAAGATTCAAGTCCAAATTAATTACCAGAACATTAATTTGGAATTTGTACGTAATTCAGTAGTTCTAGCTATACCTTAGTCACTAATGCTTCATTTCACTAAACTGTCCGCACTGCAGCTAAACGAGTCAAATTTACGAGGTGTATCAAGCCTGATATCGAAGTAAACAAGCTGAGGATTACGGCTAAGACAATGAAACAGTCTCTGAAATTTGTCAAGAATAAGGAGCATCGAGCGATGACCAACCTTAGAAAATGCTTCAAAATTGCGCGAAAGAAATTCCTCACAATGGATGACAAAAGCTACGCTACATTTGACCATTTCCATTTGCCGGGCACAAAGTGAGTCAATACCTTGGATCATTTTGCGTTGGATTATGAAAACAAATTTACCTAAATCACCAAAATTAGCCAGAAATAAATTGTCTGGGAGGAGATTGACGAAATTGAGAATGTTTCAGCGTCATTTGCTTCGGAAAGAGCCCTACACTAAAAAATCTACATCCGACAGTGGCTGAAGCAACAACTACTTTCTTTCGTTCACAAGCATCACGAATTAGAAGACGTTTTACTTTGGCTTAAGCAGGCACGTTCACAATTCGCCACTACCGATGTAGACATTCAAATGTCATAAAATTGTCTATTTTGTACCAAAATCTCTAAGCCCCTTAAATATGACACAGGCAAGAGGAATTCAAAAATTTGGGCTATTTGCAAATACTAGTACTGTCACATACCTAAACAACCAAAAATCATCCAAGGTTTCAAGATAATTAGGAACAAAATTTCCAAAGAGGCACCGAAACCAATGGGAAATAAGGTAATGGGACATACTACTAGAAACTTCGAGGAATCGAATTCAAAAAAGTCAGCAGGGCGATGTATGACCTTTTAAACAACGGTATATACTAGTTAATATTTATGACAAATTTTTGGTCCACTATACTTATTGGTTGATTTGCAATCTCAGTTCAAAATTTGTGCCTCTACTTCCCAGACACCCTTTATATCCGTACCCATTTCCTCCTGCTTACCATCTCTAAAACCAACGTACGCTGCCGTACAAAACGTTTAGCCAATTATTCCGTGTATTGCTTCTTCAAATGATTTCACACAGATTCAACATTGCTGGCTTCCACACAAATTCAGCTTCACTGGCTATAATTCATTTCAAAAAAAGTGTGTCACAAGCACATCACGCCAGTTTTCTACGGATCGCCACATATCTACTTCATTGATTTCTATGTCAATGAAGTCCCACGTATTCCGCTTCTGGGTGAAGTCCTTGTAACATTTGTCCCTCAGGTTATACAGAATTGATCTGCCTTTTACGAGACTGATAAGCTCAACCTGTTCCTCACTTGACAAATTTACTGTTGGCATTTTAAATTTTGAAGTGCATGAAATAAACCTCCTTTTTAACAAAACAACTGATCCTAATTTGAAATAAGTAAGATCTGAAATTTAATATGATCAAGTAAGCTCCAGAGCAAAACCTTTGCTAATGTGGCGTCAGACCAAAGTGTGCCAACTTTGGAACTGTACTACAATATTTTATAATTCAGGATAAAGCATAATAGAGTTTCAATTAAAAAAAAACCGCATGGAGATTCCTATTCCGTAGTCTAAATATAATGCGCAAAATTTTTTCCAATTTTGAAAATTTTGGAAATTGGAACCTCAAATGTTGAAGTCTAATCGTTGCATTACTATATCGGTGCTGTAATAAGTAACAAAGTTACCATTGGTTTTGATCAATATTTTACAATTCATTTCATGAGCTTGTTTATTTTGAAGGGTAAAAATTGCTTTTCTAGAAAAATTGATAAGTATTTGCTTCCGATGACTCAATGAGTTTTCTAAAAATTGATTTATCATATTTGATTCTTCAATAAAATGTATAAGATTATAAATAACAAGCAATCCGAAGTTGTAATCGTTGGTCAACTCGTCGTCTTCTATCTGTAATAACAAAGCGTTATAATCATACTTTTCTGGTAAAGTAAGCATGCTTTTGTGCAACTTTATTAACTGAAGATTATGCCATGATTCATTTTTACCTTCGACAGACACTTGACGTAATTTTTTGGCTATTGTTGATGTTGGACAAATATTTGAAAAAGTTGTTTCATTCGTGTGAATCCGCAAGCTACATTTTGAGTTGTAAGGAGTAGCATTTTGCAAAAGCGTAGCTATTTGAACCTAGGGAAACAACAGTACTATTCTACGCATTGTTTTTTCTAAAGTATATTAAAGGAATGTTTTGCCACTCCCCGATGCACTATCTCTAAAAAGCATTTTCTTTAACTGCCAACCATAGCTTCAAGGGTTGCTTTTTATGCAGCCCCCTGAGCTTTGCTTAGTATTCCAGAAAGTATCTCTGCTTCAACAGTAACTTGGACAGTCTCAAACTTATGGCGTAACTTTTCCAGATTTACCATTGGAACTGGAACTTTAAAATCTCAGCATCTTTTTCTATGTGAATTGAGATTTTATAGACATCAGGCAACACTGATTGAAGTGTTATTTCCTCCAATAATTTCTTCTATAATCCTCAACAAATCTCATCTATGAGTTTCCCATAAACTATTTGGCTCTGCCGATTTTCCAAAAATGCAAGTCATTGCAAGTAGCTCTCTCAATTGGGTTGGCTTTTGGAATGTAGCAGTATTCAAAATGTAGTTTTCCTATTGGTTATCGTCAGCAAGCAAATCTAGAGCGATGGCAGCTCACTTAAATCTTTCATAAACTTTACCACCTATTGTACGTAAAATTTCATAAGATGTTTCACCATTTGATACCCTAGGAGTCTGTCAATATTCTTTATAGCGAGATAGTGAGCTCTAGAGTTCTTTGGATCGGTGAGCATGAGCAGGTTTACCGTTTTAAAAGAGGTATAGTTGTATTTGAAAATTTGAATTGGAAGTACTACATTTCCGTGATGCTCAGTGAAAACATTTATGGCAATTTTGTTTGTTTGCTCAAATTTTGGAATTAAAGCTAAGCTAATAGGATATTCAACATATTGAATATAATAATTTTCTGCTTCCGCTGCCAAGAAGTGGATCACTTGCACAGCGACAAGAACTTCAATTCTGACCATGTTCCGAGAAGACGTTAATTCGAAGAATCCGTTAAAAATTAATATTTTCAATTAAAGTTTTCCATTTAAAACCACAATTCCATTGTGGCTAATTTATAATATTTTTCTTTTTTCTATTTTTTGTATATCTGGTGGGGTCACGAGTTACCCAGGAAGGAGAAAATTGTGAGAAGAGAGAAGGAAAGGGGTTGGAAGATTCGCGGTTTTTGGTGGTTTGAGTGTTGGATATTTAGAATTGGATGAGAGTTTTCGGGATGCGTTGTGCTATGGATTGCAAGAGCCATAGCGTTTTGGCAAGTCGAAGACGAAGTAGTTCTCATCGAATCTCTTTCATTATTTTTGGGAATTTTTTTAATTTAGTTAATTTTCTCAATTATATTATTTGTTTCATTTATTTATATTTTTTCACCATTAAAGTAGTGTTTAATTATTTCGTCAGCGAGTGCTCTTTTTTTTAAACATCAAAGTGCACATCCCCACACTTATAAAAATCCCCGATATAGACGTTTTGTGTATTTTTGGTAAGGAATTTGTTGAAATTTTATTCTGAAAACTTACATATTTATGACGAAACTCCCCATGAAACAATTTCACTTCCTAAACCTTTCATTGAGAATACTATTTGAGAGTTTGAGTCTTCTCTAGGAATTCTTCGAAGCGGGATTTTAGGAAGTAGGTATTCCCTGGGGTCTCCTTTGGGAATTTAAATTTCTCACTGGAGAACTGTTTTTGGGAAGTCTAAAAGGGAGTCCCAAATGATTCCCAAAACCTTTCCGGATTTGTCATTTAATTAAGTCACCTTTTTGGGCATCCTAAAACTGATTATAAATTTTTCTTGAATTTGACCCACCTTACTCTTATTTGAATCTTACTATAGGAATGAAATACACATGCAAATTGTCTCCACAATTAATTTTATTTACCAAACAAAGATTTTATTTTTATTTTAACAAAGGTATTTAATTAATATTTTTAGTAATTAGTTCAGATTTTTTCATTGTCTCTAAGAACAGTCAATTTGTGATCATTTCCTTTGGTTGTTTTAGGACAGATTTTGACGCAGATGTAATTTCTTAAATACAAAATCTTATGTCAGCAACTCTGGAATTAGACTTTCATAAATCAGACTTACTGAGAAATATGAAAAGCCGTACAAGTGTGTTTAAAATGACCCATTACAGCATTATTGACCATCTGAGCAGTGATAGGCGGGAAAGCTTGACCATTTACAACAGCACCTTCATAAGAAAATTAATAAATTTGTAGCTCGTAAGTGTAATAGACATTAATACCTTGTAAAATGAGATAACTTTGGGTGTTCATAAACGCAGTATTGCCCTTCTGGCCTGTCAAACTAAAACTTAAAGCAAGGGCATTCTTCATCACGTATAAAAGTATTTGCTTCACTGCTTCACACACATCTACTCCAAAAAATATTTTAAATGTTTTAAAATTTTATTGTTGTGAAGTATAGTTCCAATTACATTGTTCAATATTTTCGCTCATTGGAGGAGAAATATCCGAAACAGGAAGTACAGCTAGAACCCAGAGTTTAATCTTACTTGAGTAAAAAAAATTAGAGAAATTAAACTATCAGATATTGAGATGTTTAGTAAAGGGATAGCGAGCAGATTTAAGCTTTGGTGCCGTTTCTTTTTGATTGGTTCCGCATCGGAGTCACTGCCCGTTAAGTGACGAGCAGGAGGTCGACGCTTTTGTTTTCCTTCTGTCTCACAATCGAATGGTTACACCATCCTTTGGTAGCAATGACCTAGCTACTTTGTAGGTACCTTCCAAAATAAGTAGGAATTACATTTATAAAATTTTACTAATTGAAATCACATTACTTCCGAAACTTCGTATTCTTGCTGGGTACTTTATCCATTTGATGCTTGAAAATTCTTGCGGGGATTTTTCTGGTTTGGCATATTTTTCTGGGTCTGTACATTTAGGCCAGAAGCATTGACTGTTGTTAAACCAGGAGCACGGAAAAACAGCAACTGAGTTTTCTTCTACAAAATTAATGACTTGAAACATGGCGCATAGGGAAGATTGCCAACTTGTCTGGATCCGGATAAACTTGGCACTTAGCTGTAGATAACGAGAAATGAATGTTAGATGCGTAGGCATAGTTTATAAGAACAACATTCCAATGTAACTTGAGCTACACGGCACACAGTACACATCAACTTTTGTTACACAATACTTGTCGCAAATCAGCCGGGAATGACCTGTTGATTTCTCAACTAAAATTCTTGTTACCCTGACCAACTCTTCAGTCTTTAAAACAAGAAAAGAATCGTAGAACTTTGCGCAATTAATGATAAAATTTTCTGTTTCTAATCTATTGTACTCCGAGTGACACGAATCATGTAATAATTCCCGTCTGAACTTAAAGCTTGAGTGTGGTACAGAAATGTTAATTTCCAATAGCCTGTTAGAGATTTGTCGTAAAGGTTTGTTCGGTGTTCTAATTAATTCCTTCAATTTTCTCAACTGGTTTTTGTAAGGATAGGCTGAAAAACGGTCCAAGGGGCCTAACAGATCCGAATCCGTACCTAAATGAAGATGCCCATGGACATTGAACGAAGTGGAACTTTCACTATAAAGGCATGGAAATACTTGTACAAACCAAATAATTACATCCGACGCGAACCGTCGCAATTGGAAATTAACACGAAGGTTTTCATCACACAATATGGTAATTCCAACCGAAAGAGCTATAAAATAATTGTAGTAATCATCACTTATGATTCCTTTTAAGCACATAAGACCAGTGTAAAGTAGAAAAGAAATTTGGTTGCTTTAAATTGATCTATTTCGGAAAGACTACTCGGTTTTTTACTAAACTCCCTGGCAGTGTACGACGAAAGTCTTTCCAGTTTCTGTGAAATTCTTAGAATTTGACTGAAACTGATTTTGTAATTACTTTACTTGCGACGCATCCAGAGAAGTATAATTTTACGTGTCACGCCGAGGGATACAAGATGCATGTATTCGTAAGCTAAACACTTAACAATATTAATACCAGGGATATCAGAAATTAAGCTAGATTTTAAGTGTTGTGAAGGGTTAGTTAATTGGCAGAATTCCTCATGTGACCTAAGTTCAAACTCTACACCGGGGAAGCATACATTATTCTCTAGACGAACACCATGCACTTCACACTTGAGACAACAAGAGTAACCGCTGTGCCCCTTTGCACCAGTAACGTATGATCTTGCTGCGGCATCACAAACTAAAACCTCTAGAATAATTGGTATATTTCTGCCGGAAATCACAATGCCATTAGTAATTAGTTCTTTGCAGTAGTAAACAAAACGGGATAAGAAGTCATTTACATCGTCGGGTTTCCTTTCGCCGCAGTAGAGCGTGGTAACAAATGGGTTTAATTGAGTTTCTGGAACTCTCACTAAAATGGGCCAAAATTGAGAACTTGAACTTTTGTATAACGGAATACCATCAATGTTAACATGAAGTTTTACAACCGGCAAATGTAATAGACTTTCTTCTCTGGCACGTAACTCAGTCCGCAAACACCTATGGAATAACTTTCCAGGGATACAGCTTAACTCTTCGCAAAGTACGGAAAATTTAATTAACGTTCTTCCGTCTCTTGGCAATGTACTAAATTCAGAAATATTGTAGCCTTTCAAAAGTTCAAGTAGAGAAGAGAGTTGTGATAAATTAACAACATATTGTTTGTACCAATGTCTTCAATCATTGCAAATATCTTTATGATCACCTTCACTGTCAGAAGACTGAACTCCAAATTCTACTCAACGTTGTCCGGTGGAACTTCTTTGTCAGCAACAGCAAATGACTGTTAGAGTTACCACACTGGTGTCCAAACCAGTAAACGGTTCTAGGTTAGGATGAAAAGACACTTGAGATTGAATGGTTATGTCAAAAACATAGAGTTTGAACTGCGAAAAGAAAAGCAACCTTCGGGTTTGGACATAAAACAGTTATTTATAGAAATAAAACACTTAACTGACAAAAAAAAGGAATAAATAAATTAAACGTTGTAAGTGAGGATTATCTTGTATTGCAATGCATTAACAGTCACGTTGATCGAAAAGAAATTTGTAGATTTAAATTTCATATGCCTTAATTTATTTATAATGAATGTATATAAACTTCTGATGCGAATGTACAATTTCTACTTGGCATCTAAACTTCAATTGCCCACATACAATACTTACTGCACATGTACATGGCCAATTCGAATAAATAATACGCACGCAAGTGCACACATATAATAAAAACGCACATTGTTTTTTGCACACATAAAATTTTTGCTGTGTATATCAACATTTGCCCCCAAGTACAATATGCAGCTACAATGCACAGGAACGACGCGTACTGCAAATATAAGCGTCAAATGTGAAGCAAACGCTCAGATCCTACGTTCAATGGTTAATTTTCATCTGCTATTCTCGGGATATTTTTTTTAAACTAAAAGAACAAGTCAATCCATTCTTCAACGTTTCGGCTTAAAACATTTGACGATCTCCATAGTTGGGCCTACCTCTGCAGATACATTTTATTTTCATTTGCTACTCTCTATGCACTAAAATACCCCTGATAATGAATACCTTTTTGATATTAAGCTCCACGCTTCTGTAAAGTGATAGTAAAAAAACGTATTTCACGTTCCGTATCTTCTTTCAGTGCGGATTTGAGAAGCTGAAGTTTCTTTGCTGCACTGAGACCGCTGTTGTTTACAACTGTTATCTAAAATAAATCTCGAAAGCTCAGTCAGTTTTCGAATTTTCCATAGAAGACTGGAAGTTCCAGTTTCGGAAGTCTTACTTGAGTTATTTGTTGTAGAGGTGCTAACAGAGATGCTGTTGTTGATGGTGGTTGTTGATATTCCTTACTAAGAATGATTAGTGTGACTGCAAAGTCCCTGAGGACGTCAACGAGCCTATTTGTTTCGGACTTTGCCCTCATCACCACACCATTCACAATTTTCATCCTTGTAAGTACATCTAGTTCGGTTTTCTGACTGTTGTAATCTTCGAGGTGTATAACAATAAGCTGCTTTAAGACCGTTAGGTCGTGAACCTTGATGTTAGTATTATGATCGTGGATTGTTAGTACGAACATCATCTTCTAGTCAACCCTTTTTACATGTTTTCGGGAAATGGACATTCTTTGGCTTTTTCTGTTGAGATGAAGTGATGACAATAAAATTACATAACAACGCCTTTAGAAAAGGCTTCCAACTAGTAGAGGATGTTTATAAGTCTAAATTCCGCTCGAAGAACCAATGAATTTGTGGTGAACAATGAAAGGTTTGATGAGCNCACAATTTTCATCCTTGTAAGTACATCTAGTTCGGTTTTCTGACTGTTGTAATCTTCGAGGTGTATAACAATAAGCTGCTTTAAGACCGTTAGGTCGTGAACCTTGATGTTAGTATTATGATCGTGGATTGTTAGTACGAACATCATCTTCTAGTCAACCCTTTTTACATGTTTTGGGGAAATGGACATTCTTTGGCTTTTTCTGTTGAGATGAAGTGATGACAATAAAATTACATAACAACGCCTTTAGAAAAGGCTTCCAACTAGTGGAGGATGTTTATAAGTCTAAATTCCGCTCGAAGAACCAATGAATTTGTGGTGAACAATGAAAGGTTTGATGAGCTTCTTTGGCGCAGCTAAAATGAAAAGTGTCAAGGCAACCACGCCTCTATCTACAAGTCCCAACTTACGATGTCCCAACAGACTGAAAAGGGGTAAATCTAAACTCGAAATTAACTACTAAATCTGTTGCTGCCAAAAGGTTTTTTTAATTCTTAAATACTCAAATACTAAGAATAAATGTGAGCCAAATTACTATTCTGGTCATATCTATGTCACTTTTTACTTTACTTCAACAATATGCAATAAAAAATAAATATGTTTCTTGTTCAAATATCATAATCATTTGACATAAATATTCGTTGATGTGATGAAATTTTCAAAGCATACATAACTCAAACAGAAATAAACTTTGCAGCATTCAACTAAAAAATATTAGACACTTTTGATGTTACTAACGTTAATGGTGCATTTTCATTCACCATTGGTAATCAAACTCAACAAAAAAAATTGTCAAATTTTTTCAAAACAAACAACTCATCAGAAAGTGCAAAGTCAAACCAATACATTCTCAACTCCAATTTCCTCACCGAACATTAATTTTATAATTTCATTATCCATATAATGATTCACACGTGGATTGAAATCAAGAAGAAAAACCGGTTTTTGCCTTTGTTTCCAAGGATCACAACAATAGGTGAAATCTCCAACACATATACAAGCTTACCAATTCTTCGTAATCAACATTTTATAAAAAATATTTCTGTTCTGATTTTCATTAGCCTTCAGGTAGAATGTTTATCATTGACTTTGCCTTCACCAGACAATTGTAGAATAAGGCGAAGGAGCAATTAGAGTAAAGAAATGTTAGTGATAAAATCCACCTAGTTATAAGAGTATTGTAATGTTTAGTAAATTTTCCATCATTCTTAACTCTAATTTCATCAGATTTATATCAGTTTGTATAATTATGAGATATTTGTGTCAATCTAAAGTTTTCTTCGTGTCCTTATTTGTCTTAAGTTGTGGAGTAATCCTAGCGAGTGTAGGTGTAAATAAGTTTGTATTGGGAATCATTGGATTTATTAATAGTAACTATGGCTACATATATGGTGGAGACCCAATTGTGGTTGAAACTTCAAGTGGGAAAATAAAAGGATTCAAAAGTAGTTCAAGAGATGGAAGAGATACTTACGAATTCCTTGGGATTCCATATGCAGAACCACCAATAGGGCAACTTCGATTTGAAGTAGGCAAAAATATCATCTTATCTATATTTTGTATATACAAAAATATAGTTTTACAAATGATTAGTTTAAATGATTAGTTTTACAAATCTGTTATGATTGCATTCTACAACTTTGTCTGATGATTTATCGATTATTCAAGCAAACTTTTGTTTTTATCACTTTATAGCCCCCTGTTCCAATCCAATCATGGAGTGGAGTACGAGAAGCTCGAACATATGCTTCAAAATGTTTGCAATTTGATCCTTTCATTCAACTCATTTCAGGAACTGAAAACTGTCTTTTTCTAAACGTTTTTACTCCAAAGGTTACAATAACTTAAATAATTCAAAACTCATTTTAAGCAACATAATAAATTTTTTTGTTATAGATAGATCCAGTGAAAAAGAACCCTGTGATAGTATTTATACATGGCGGTCTTTTTATGTTTGGCCGAGCTGAAATGTTTCGGCCGGAATATATGATGGATGAAGATGTGGTGTTAGTTTCCATACATTACAGATTGGGTGCACTTGGTATGATTTGAGAATCTTGATGAAAATACGCTTAAATATACGCTTAAATATACGCTTAAATAAACTCAAATAGTACAATAGTACAGGAATGGAATCGAACCCATTAAGTACAGCTCATAAGTGTGACTCTTTACCGTTACAGCTAATTATCTAAAATTTTGCTCAGTTGCGTCTTCTAGCATTCAGTATAATGATAAAATTATTCAATAATACATTTTCATTTATTATCAGTTTGCTTATACTGACATACTATGTATGATACTCATATTATTATAGTCTATTTAGCTACTAATATTTAATTGTTTCATTACCAAACTCGTTGAACTATCTGTAGGATTTTTAAATACGGGAAGTACGGATGTGCGAGGAAACATGGGATTGAAAGACCAGATTTTAGCGTTGAAGTGGGTTCAGAAAAATATAAGACATTTTGGTGGTGACCCAAACTCGGTTACACTATTGGGTAAAATTATGAAACAAAGCTTTCCGAAACTAATCATTTTATATGCTTTTCCATCATTTACAGGAGAATCAGCAGGAGCTGCTAGTATCCATTATCACATGATGTCAAAGTTGACGACTGGTAGGATATATACTTCTTAGTTTCTATTGAGATATTTGATTCTATTTTTCTGGTGCAGGACTTTTTCACAAAGCCGTCACAATGTCTGGAACAGCTCTATCCCATTGGGCATTTGTCAGTAAACCAAAAGAACAAGCGGAAATATTTGCCGCTAAGTTGAACTGCTCAAATAGTGATATCCGAAAGATGGTCTTGTGTCTCAAAGGCGTTCCTACAGAAGCCATTGCTCAACTATTCTTAACAACTCCTGTGAGTTAGTACCAATGAATTTTTAAAACTTGTATTTAAATTTATGATTTTGTCTAAGGTATTTCTTTTCACAATAATTATGCACAAAAATTTTTTTCTCAACGCAGAAGTATTTTAGCCTGCGGGTAAAAATATGTTCTTATTTGCGTCGGATCAGATCAACATAAAATAGTAGGGAATAACTGCACTTTGGATTATAGGATAATAGTATAACTAAGTTCTGTAATCCTATAAGCCTACCCGAGTTTTTAAATTTTACACAGGGTGTGTACAACGTTATGTAGAAACTTTTATGTCTATTTATGGCACTATAGTCTGTAGAATTCATTAGACAAATCTGGCGAATAATTTCTGTATAAACATTAGCCAGGAATTGGAAAATGAAAAAAAAAATTCTTCACATTTCTAAACTCAATATCATCTATCAGCATCGAACCACCCCCCCCCCCC
>NIPM01000007.1:0-67769 GCA_002738285.1 Holacanthella duospinosa | reverse complement strand
AAAAAAAATTCTTCACTTTTCTAAACTCAATAACATCTATCAGCTTCGAACCCACCACCACTCGATAGAACTCACTTACCTTAACACTTACACCACACTTCCTATGACTGAGCTCAGATAGTAAAATACCGACTGTTATTTCTCACACAAAAGTAACTTGACAAATCGGAAAATATTGTAGATTTGACGCCGTTGTTGATTTAGTTAATTGATACCTCAAGCGATCAGAAACTTTGAGTATATTACGAACAAGGTATTCAATATTGCTATACTATGGAGATTTTCTTTCTAATAACCACTAAAATTCTATCTTAAATTCTTACCAAAAATGGCAAAAATCTAGCTAAAGATAACTAAAAATTGAAAATCAATGTTGAGGCCATAAATCATTTTCGATTAAAAAAAATACTCAAAATCTTTATAAAAGAATAAAGAGTCTTGTCAAAAATAAAAATCTTGCTAAAAATTAACAAAAAAAATTTTTTTACTGTTTATAAAATTCAAAAAATAAACTATTTTATATTTCAATGATTATACAACTAAAGTCGGTGTAATAGAGATTACTAACATATGCAAAACTTGAAATTAGCTCTAGCTTTTAGTAGAATTTGAAAAATATTTTAAGAAATAATGTTAAAAAAAATGTTTAAAAAATTCTGCGAAATTTTTTCGTAAAACTTTTTTTATTTCTAAAAACTTGAAAGTCTTCTGAAATCGTTTCCTTAATCGTCATGAAATTCCGCTAATCTGATGATAAATAAAACCCGAGAGATGCATGTTGGTTAGCAAGATTTAAGAAAGAATCCGTAGTATAATTATTTCTGGTCAAGTTCAATCTTACGAAAAGCCAACTTATGCCAATAGCGACAATACTGGTTAATTTTTTTTTAATTTAGTCAATGTACTGTTTCTCCAGATAATGCTTGGAGAAAGTAACAAACAATATAATGCCATNTTTTTTTTTAATTTAGTCAATGTACTGTTTCTCCAGATAATGCTTGGAGAAAGTAACAAACAATATAATGCCATATGCGGAGATTTCTTTGAATTTGTCTAATTTGTTCTGCATAAAAAATCATTCTAGATCCTGTAGAATTGATTGTGGCAAGTTGGCTCAGTATAATATTTTATGCATAGAGTTTGCTGAACTTTCTCTAGCGGTTTCTCTTAGACAGGATTTGTGCGTAATCAATAGTACACGACCAGTTCAACAGAAATGTCTATGTATGCCCTATGTAGAATAAAAGAGAATCATTTCGTCAGGAATCATTTTAGACAGGATTTCTACAGAATATAATATTCTATAAGTTTAGATATTCNACAGAATATAATATTCTATAAGTTTAGATATTCGCCCGTAACTAAAAACTTTGAAATAATTATGACTATAGGAATATAGAATTTACTGCCCAGTAAAATTAAATTTAAATAGAAGAGTCAAATACTATGTAGGTTTAATGAGTTTCATACANTCGCCCGTAACTAAAAACTTTGAAATAATTATGACTATAGGAATATAGAATTTACTGCCCAGTAAAATTAAATTTGAATAGAAGAGTCAAATACTATGTAGGTTTAATGAGTTTCATACAAAAAAAAATTTTTTTTTTCATAGTTCACCCTGAGATGAAAACTTTTACTAACTAAAACCCTAAAATCTAACTGAAGAACTAACTCTTTAGTAAATTAATAATACCCGACAGCACTGATGTTGACGGATGAAATTAATGTGCAAAAATTGTGTCTTTCAAGTAGTCAGACGAAGGCATATAGTCCCCCACACTCAATTGAGCTTATGTTCATTTGAAATAATTATTAAGAATTTATTTTATTTATCCCAAAAGTCTATAACTCCTTAAGTTTTGCCCAATATATAGATCCACTAATCAGAATTTTTAGGATTATGGGATTATAAAGCTCTAAAATCTTATAATTCTTTATGACAATAATCACCAAAGTTGGAAGTGCATTCATTCTTTATTACGCATTTCGACAAAACACCATCCCACATTCCTTTAAACAAATTTACACTTCAGATACAGGACTCCATTTTGAATCGCTCTCTTACACCCGATTAATTCTTCTGTTCATACTGATTACATGAGCGTCTATTAATAATGAATATAACGCGGATAAATACTTTCTAACAACAGTTTTTTACTTACCAACTTGTTAATAATCGATGAAATAGTGATGAAGAAATTTAACTAAATGGCAGTATAAAAGGAAATTTTAGGTAATTCAGTGAAATTATCCAAAAACTAAGATCTTTTGCTTTTCTCTTCCACCATTTTTGGAAACAATCAAGGATGATCGGGACTGAACTGAAGAGAAGAGTAAACAACTGAAGTATGCACTATAATTAGTTAGTTATATAAAATTGAACTTCAAATGTGACTACTCGGAGGAGAAAAAGATATGCTAAATACTAACATATGTTTACAATTTCTCGAAACGCAGGTCAAGTTGGTTGAGTCAAAACAAATGTTTAGCCCTTAATTTCCACTAAGCAAATCTAACCAAGCTCAAAAAATTTTAAAAATGACATCAAGAAAAATTGAACGTTTACTCTATCACAGGACAGACTTGCCCCAAGGCTTTCGATTTTTGCTCCAACCATTGAAGTGACACAAGATTCTCAAACCGTGATAACAGACTCACCGAGGAAATTGTTGCAAAGTGGTAAAATATTCAACCATGTGCCTTGGATAAACGGTGTCAATTCTGATGAAGGACTTATATATGGCATCTGTAAGTACAACTCATTAGATGTTTTTGCAACACATTGATGTTTATGCTTAGATTTCAAAAGAGGTGTGTACGAATCGCTTAAAAATTCAACCAAAATAAAAAAAATATTTAATTAAAACTTTAACAATTTACATCCTGGTGGATTTACGAGAATAACTTCAACTACATCTCGAATAAATTAACTTATTTAATTTTCAGCCATGCTGCTAAATCAAACATGTATTGACAAACTTAATACAGAATGGTTCAAATTCGCACCAATTTTATTCGACTATGAAGATCTCAACCCTGAATCCCTTCGTAATAATGCATCCATTGAAATTTTATCATATTATATGAAAAATCAACAGTTTTTATATGGTGTTTCCACATTGGCTCCATTTGTTCGCATGTTCAGTGATGCCAGTTTCAACATAGGCAATGTCGAGTCAACAAATTTTCATTTGAATTCATCAGGAACACAGCCTATCTACATGTACTACTACGCCTATCAATCGGAACACGCTATTGCACAAGTTTATTTTAAAATGCTCGGCTGGTTTCCAGTCGCACTCGATGCACTGATAACAAATGGATGCAGGTAAGACGGTTTGATTATACTCCCAATTGTTTGCGTTTAGAAATTATAAAATTAGAACATGCATAGGTAATTATTGAGACATACTTATAAAGCTTAAATAGAAACGTCTGTATACTTAAAAATCTTGTGACAGGGAGATTGATACTCTACGTACTACACAACTACATATACGGAAATAATTCATAATTTAGTTACATAAATGATAATAAATCGTCAAAAAGAAAAAATTTATTTTCACCGTACGTGTTATCGTACACATACATACATGATTATATAGAGGATTATTTGGGACTTGGTAACTGAGATCTTCGGAAGCAAGGTGACGCTAAACAAAGACGCCGAGCAGATACATAACAGATTTAGTCGACGATTAATTTAGTCCCAGAAAAAAANGGTGACGCTAAACAAAGACGCCGAGCAGATACATAACAGATTTAGTCGACGATTAATTTAGTCCCAGAAAAAAAAATTTTTTTCGAAAAAAGCAAAATCATTGTATGTATGGTGTTCAAATAAGAAGGCGAAAATCCGGAACTAGAGTTTTAAAAAACTTGCAAATTAGGCTTTTCCTACACTTTATAACCTAAGAAAATTTAACAAAACTTTTGTAGTAACGGTTTTATGTAACTTGAGCAGTTGATAAGTGTGAAAAATTCTGACATACAATTAATTTTTGATTTTCTGCAAAATCATTTGTCAAAGATTTCGCCTTCTTATTTGAACACACTGCCTCCATCTGCCTGTTCATTTAATTCTATGTCTCTACCTGACTCCATGTGGCTAGTTCCATTTATGTATTTCCATTGTATTCCACTGTAGCACCATATAATCCATTGTGTTTGAACGTTTTCTAAGTATCTTCATATTTTCCTGCGTAGTTTTGCGTGTTTCTGATTAAAATGTTAGCGACAAAAATATTTAGTCTTTACAATGACTACGAAAAAATATGATTTTCTGAAAACCGTANGATTAAAATGTTAGCGACAAAAATATTTAGTCTTTACAATGACTACGAAAAAATATGATTTTCTGAAAACCGTAAGTGTTAGATTTTCTTTTGAAACGACAATCTCTTAGTACACTTTCTCAAAACAAGATCCAAAAATTAATACTTAAATTGAACTAATCGTAGACGGTCGATTTTTTGGACTTGATACTCTACTTTTCGATGTTCTTTCTACATGTTACAAACTTTCANTAATCGTAGACGGTCGATTTTTTGGACTTGATACTCTACTTTTCGATGTTCTTTCTACATGTTACAAACTTTCATCAGGAAAATATTAATTCGCAAGTCATTTGGCCAATATTATAAAGACGATGCTTTATCTAGCAAAGGGCTCCGAGTCAAAAGTCTCTTCCTTTGCCTTTAAGATTTGCTTGAGGACTATATCATTTTTCTAAATTGTTGTTTTTGTTTAACATACAGAAATTAAAAAAGGATATATAAAAATTTACTACAAATCCAAGTAATGCAAAAAGGAACCTTACAGTGATAGATATATAGCAATGTCCGTAAGATAAATTGTCTAAATTTTTGTCAAATAAATAAATACCATAATTCGTCTCCAATCATATACATTTTATAAATCGACTTTTGTCGAAAACCATTTAAAACACTAGGAAGTGTTTAAGGCCGACTCATTTATAGCGTTCGAAAGATCGCTATCAAACTTCGAATACTGCATATGCTGTTAGTTTCCGCTGTGTACTCTCAAATAATCATAAGCGGTTTCATATTTATCATCCTGGTGCTATTTGCATATTTCATTAGTTAATTGCAAAAACTAATAACTTTTTTAATGTCATTAATATACAATTTTTAAACCAGGTGGATTTACCGCAATGTATTCGGAATGGAAGAAACGCACTATGGAGCAAGCCATGCCGATGAGCTTGTGATGTTATTCCAATTTCCCTATGTATTAGGAAGTGTATCAAAATATTCAAAAGATTATGAATTTTCAAAAACATTTGTCAAAATATGGACTACCTTCGCCCGAGATGGGTAAATAAAATTATGATTATGTCAGAATGAAATTACGACAAAGTTAATACTGTGATTTTTTATTTCTTATAGTAAACCATCCAATGAGATTAAAGGAGTTCCGGAATGGTTACCGGTGAAACGTGAAGAAGTCTTTCACTATATGAAGTTGGACAATAATTTTGAAGTGATATCGCAACCGTTTACTTCAAGATTGAAATTTTGGAAGGATTTAATGNCAACCGTTTACTTCAAGATTGAAATTTTGGAAGGATTTAATGGCCTATAAGAACTACAATATTTAATACGGTGATAAATTATGAATAAATTGACTATGATTACTGTGAAATAGTGGAAAATTTTTGTTAATAACAAAAATATGTAACAAGTTTATAATTTGATAGTAATATAATTCTAGAATACAAGCGAGTAAATTTACATGAAAGTTATTTTTACAGTAAATTTTACAGTAAGCAAATTTCTTTATTTTGTTATTATTAGACCGATAAACAATACTGACCAGCGAAAAGTTTTCCGCTCAAATTTCTAGAAACCGACTAATTATTTTATTGCCTTACAACTTTTTAGTTTGTACACAGGTCAGACATATTGAATATGNTTCTAGAAACCGACTAATTATTTTATTGCCTTACAACTTTTTAGTTTGTACACAGGTCAGACATATTGAATATGAGGCAATTCAATTTTAAAATTTCACCACAATAAAAGTTTTACAACGTTTGTATAGTTTATCGCATCGGCCGAAAAGTTCGTAAAACCGAATGTTAAGTCACTATGAAAGTTCTACGCACTGATAGTTTGATAAAACGAATGTACATCAGACTGAAACTTTTCTAGAGTAAGAAATTAAAGGGAATATATTCTTAGCGTAATGTAGTCTGTGGTACTTCTAACGATCAGAAATTGCAGTGATATTACGAATCTGGCATTAATTATTGACGGTCAAGAACCAGCATATGGTGGTCCGAAGATACATATTTCTTTTGTGTCGTTCGGATTAAGCAGTGTGCTGTNACAATACATATTTCTTTTGTGTCGTTCGGATTAAACAGTTTGCTGTGGTTACGTATCTTAGATGGGTGCCATTACTTGAGCAATCTAACAATTCAGCATTGTCACAAGAACTGTTTCTGTTGATTTTTAGTCCTTTAGGGCTTTGACTAGGCCTGGGGCCAGACTGCCTGTATCTACACGATTAGTAGTCTAGACCCATGCAATNTCCTTTAGGGCTTTGACTAGGCCTGGGGCCAGACTGCCTGTATCTACACGATTAGTAGTCTAGACCCATGCAATCATATGCAGAGATGCGGATACGGTTTTCGCAACATAGTAAGATAAATGTCAATAGCCGAGGATTCAACGGATTTGGTTATTATTTCGATGTAGTCTGACTACTCTCTTGGCGAAGATGATATACTNATAGCCGAGGATTCAACGGATTTGGTTATTATTTCGATGTAGTCTGACTACTCTCTTGGCGAAGATGATATACTAAGTATAAGAGAAAAGTAAAAACAGTATTAGATTCAAAAAAAATTCTTCTGAATTAATTAAAAAATTTTTTTTGCTAGAATTCACTTTACCACCAACATTAAATTTTAGATTTATAATCTAGATTAAATTTCTTATTGATTGAGGTATCAGTTAGCCAAATCCGCGAGGAATACCACTTAATTATGTTGGNAGATTTATAATCTAGATTAAATTTCTTATTGATTGAGGTATCAGTTAGCCAAATCCGCGAGGAATACCACTTAATTATGTTGGACCTAAGAAGAATCTCCATGGATATGGATTCTACGTCGGTGTTGGACTAAAGGTAGAGTAATCAATTCATTTTTGCACCGAATAATGTGTCTTATATGTCATTAAAAGACCTAGAGTAAAAAGTTTTAGCGGACGAGCAAGGCTAGGAGCTTCTGGATCAATCTGATTTACATCGAGACTAGCCGATTCAACAAACTTTTCATGAACTTTTGACACTTTTTTAAATATAAAAATCTAAAGCTTATTAGTTTTCAGCTTGAACTTATTTTGGGTTTAAAACTTTTTGTAACTTCTTTTACTGTAGAAATATATATANTTATTAGTTTTCAGCTTGAACTTATTTTGGGTTTAAAACTTTTTGTAACTTCTTTTACTGTAGAAATATATATATATATATATATAAAGTGTATATTCATGTTTCTCATCCACAAACTGCTGCGAACAAATGTGTTTGCACATTTTATTTATGATTACAAAAAGTGTTAAGATATTAACTTATAAGTTTTCATAAAATAACCACAGTCCATTGCGTATTAATCAAGCAAGGTTCTAATCTATATACAATAANAATCAAGCAAGGTTCTAATCTATATACAATAAAAAGTAATGAGTTAAGTAGTCAATCGAGTGATATTGGGGCAAGGTGTCGATTTATCAATTAAAAATTCTTTATGCTGGTATTCGAGAATAGTGATGGAAANATTTATGATTACAAAAAGTGTTAAGATATTAACTTATAAGTTTTCATAAAATAACCACAGTCCATTGCGTATTAGTCAAGCAAGGTTCTAATCTATATACAATAAAAAGTAATGAGTTATGTAGTCAATCGTGTGATATTGGGGCAAGGTGTCGATTTATCAATTAAAAATTCTTTATGCTGGTATTCGAGAATAGTGATGGAAATTATTATTCATTAAAGTCAAATAATAATCGGTATAATTTACAACCTAATCATTTACCCATTGATACTAAATTCGGGGTATGAGATCTGCTTTGGATGGAGTATGCTCTGTTCCTGATAGATATGCATGTATGCGAAGTTGAATCTGTTACGTACTATAGTCCCTGGTGTTGGGTTGGGATGTTACTGGGTTCCCTGTTGTATCTCCGCTCTGCGGGGATACTCTGGGTATGAGCTTTGGTTGGATCCTGTTCTCCTTCCCTGGACTCTGGCTACTTCTCTGGGTCTCATGAAGCAAATCTCTATAAATTAACCATGTCTTACTAAAAACTCACAGGTCTCTCTGGATCTCATTAGTGACCTCCGCAGGTCAAGGGAGAGAATCAATCGACTTCGGGTTTATTGTATCATTTTTCTTGGGAATAAAACCTATTATCTAATCAAATTTCATCTAGATCTGACATGTCTCCTTTGATTCTGTATACGACGTTTGGTGACATCAATAAGTGCAGCGACTGGTAGAATGTACTTGTTACAGTTAAACAATTAACATGCTGTCAATATTTATCATTTTTACCTAGATTGAGTATTAAGTTCCAAGCGTCTTTTCTGCGCAACGCGAAACTTTGAGAATAATAACAAATCTGATCTTGAATTGATAACATGAGTCTGAGAAAAAGTCTTTTGCTCTGCTGCTTGTTTCGTTAATTTCCTTCTCGCAGAGTTGTTCACTCCAATAAAAGCGCTATGGGAAACGGATTTTATTTATTTCCATCTTGCTCTTTCATTCAGTTTGATTGTGCCAGAGTTAAGTTCACTTGATATTATTTTTGGTTTTGTTAATTTATTAGATTTGAATTAAAGTAAGGAGGACTTAAGGTCAACTAGAGAATTATTGTCAGTTCAATTAGTTACTTTAGGTGTTCCTTTCTTTAACTCAACTTGAATAAATTAAAAAGGCAGAAATTTGCGCAGAGGGAAATTACATATTCGTCATGGAGTTTCGTATGCGCACATGGGCCTTTATGTATGCGCAGTGGGAATTAACTTATGAGCAATAGAGTTTCGCATGCGCAGTGGGCCTTTATATATGCGCAGTGGAAATTAACATATGCGCAATGGTTTTCGCATGCGCAGTGGAAATTTACATAGGCGCAATGGACTTTCGCATGCGAATAGGGTCTTTATATAAATGCTCACTGCGCATATGTTAATACCCACTGCGCATGCAGAAGTCCATTGCGAATATATAAATGCTCACTGCGGATATGCAAATATCCATTTGGCATTTATAGATGTCCATTGCGCATGCAAAAGTTTATTGCGCACATATATTTGTCCACTGTACATATATAAATTCCTATAGAGGATATATAAGTGTCCAATGCGCATGCAAATGTTCATTTCGCATATATAAATACCCACTGCGCAGGCAAAAGTACATTGCACATAAATAAATACCCACTGCGCATATATGAATGCTAACTGCGCATATGTAAATGCCCACTGCGCATGCAATAGTCCATATTGAACAACTAGTCACCATTATTTTTATTGAGTAGGGAGTAATCTAAAAAAAATTACTGAATTATTGTACTCGCACGGATGAGTTCATTTTAACTTGGGACCTCCATGAGAATTCAAATTAAATTCTAATTCTGAGTTGGAATGGAAGTTTCAATGAACTTTGTACCCGTGAAGGACCCTTAAGGGTCTCAGCCTCGTTAACCAATATCATATTCAGAATCAGGGTGAAAAACTGGATAATATGACAATTCTCAAAAGTACAATTTCACAATTTCAAATTCAACTACTTAATATCTGTGCCCAACTTTGCATCAGATTATGGTTGTTCAAATTAGTTTTTAGTCCAACTCAAAATCCTAGATCTCAATTTTTTCAAACTTTCTCGCGTTGCGCAGAAAAGACGCTTGGAACTTAATACTCAATCGATAGTTTCATTCAAATATGTTAACATTTCTTGGATCTCAATCATGGCACTTGGTAAACTTCAAAGTCATCGGAGTGAACTAATGAATTTACGGTTCATTTAAATATTCATCAATGTGTGATAATCTGACATTTTGCCAAGTTTCATCAGAATGTGATATGTTTTCTATTCTAAACTAGCTATTTGGCCGACAACTGACTGAATAAACTCTAACCGAATTTATTCTAATAATTGAAAAAAAAATTTAAGTTCGAACTTCAATTTGCTTATTTGTAATGAAATTAATTTTATTTAAATAATTATCGTTATTGTTTACCAGAAGACTCCTTCTGCTATGCCCAGACCGAATGAACTTTCGCCTCATCTCTGAGGGAAATAGCGAATGACTGATGACTTAACAGACAGATACTCTCCTTTATATGGAAGAGAATATTTCAAGAACAGTTCACACTACTCAGAAAATATGTCTAAGAAAAGGAAAAAATATAAATAAAAGATAACTCTTTTTCATTGTTAACATAATAATTATGAAAAAAAAATTCTAAAAATAACTTAATCTACCGAGCGGAGTGTAAAATTCGAGATAATTATTAGTTTTGCAACCGCAATACTATTAGGGATGTGTAAAAATTCCCAATGAATGTTTAATTTAGAGACTCATAATCCTCTTTTATTTGAAAAGGAGTGTAGTAACATAAAGCTTTAACAATCACGACAGGTGATAAATTGTAACTACAATTGAATTAAATCGGGAAATATTTGTGGAGGAAAAAGACTTAATTTTATTACTAAAATTAATTTATAAATTAAGAAAATGTTGATGAGAGTTGTTGCAGATAATCCTACTATCTCAAACTAATAGACCACCAAGGTTTAATTGTTGTATTTTTTTTGTTTATATTTCTCGAAATCGACTTGGAATTTTTTAAATTCCAAAGTAGTAGATTCTTCTGGGAAATTATTCAATTAAGTCAAT
This sequence comes from Holacanthella duospinosa, assembly GCA_002738285.1. Taxonomy (NCBI): domain Eukaryota; kingdom Metazoa; phylum Arthropoda; class Collembola; order Poduromorpha; family Neanuridae; genus Holacanthella; species Holacanthella duospinosa. The sequence continues at coordinate 56,832 of NIPM01000007.1, read as the reverse complement.
GATTGCAGGAGAGGATCATTCGCACACTTCTCTCCCGTTATTCTTGTCAATATTTAATTGCCTGTCGAATTAATAAATTAAAATTTTTTCAAAATCTTAGCAAATTTTGGAAAACATTTCCATACGTGACATCTCTAATTTTAGTTTTAATGATTTCGTGTATTTTGTGGAAGCTTGTACATTTGTATGGTTTTCATAAATTATTAAACTAGGATATGAATACATTTATCTAAACCAATATTGATTGACTCTTGACCAGCGATTTCAGATTGTTGATCTAGGTCAGTCAATTGAATAAATAATATCAAATCAAATGAAATCACTATTCATATTATCTTAGATATGAACTGTATAAATAAATTTTATTTTATTAAGGTCAAATGTTTCCAAACTCTATATAAATGACTGTTAAACTGACTACTCAAAAATTAAAATTTTGCAAAATATTTATCATACATTGACAATTACACTTAATTATGTGCATCAAAGTTGTAAATAGAGAAATTTTTTAGATAGCTTATGTATTCCCTAGCAACAAGTTGTTGACTCAACAACTCCAATCTCAACATTGAGATTTATTATTATCTTAACACGTTGGATAAACAGAAAGAAAAAACATCACCTTTGGCTGACCGTTCAAATTGAAGTTTATTTTTACTCTGAATAAAAGTAAAGTAAATTTAAACAAATTGAGACATGTTTTCACAATTGGCCCTGTTATATTCAGTTATTGTTCTTTCGGTAAGCCAGACTTTCTGTAATATTATTTTTTAATTTTGATTTCTAAATTGTTATCTTATAACAGTTATCTTGCGGAAACTTTGGAAATGTACTTAATTGTACAGAATTCAGTGGAATTTGTCTAGAAGGGTGTAATGAGTCAAAGGGCATGACGTATTCAGCTACGTTTTGCGAAATTATGAGTGGAAATTGCATTTGTGACTGTAGAGATGTATGTATACATAAAATGTTATGATCAATAGAACAAATGATATAAAATTTAAAGAATAAACTTATAATTTTAGATATTGTCATCAAATTGTACCCGTGATCCGGACTCTGATTGCAACTTATATTGTGAAAGAAAAAATCCAAATCCAGAAGTTTTCACTTATACTGGATCATACTGTCCTGTACATACACCATGGGGTGACAGAGGTCTAAATATTTCGAACGATGCGGACAATGTGTGCGCATGCATGTGCAGTTTAAATCCTGATTATGAAGAAGTCAATCACATCTGAATTATCTGATTCTTTGCTGCTTTTTTAAGTAGTTGTCTATGTTACAACTAGTTAAAGAATAATTGTATATTGTTGCAAGGGTAAGAAAATAAACATGAGAAGGTCAAAAAGCAAATTCTCAAGTAAATTTGACACACTCACTCTGTTAATAATTGAGAACGAGGAGTTGAAGGGGTTCATAACTCTGTGTCCATCCGTCTGTGTTTATGTCATTACGGGCTTATTTTTAACATTTATGTCTCCTAAATACAGAATTCAGGAATTAACAACTATTTACACATCGAGGTATACTAACTACGAATGTGCTATTATTCCACAAAAAAATGCACATTCTAGAGGTTAAACTGCCACTACTTTTGAGTTTTCCTTTATTAACTTCACAGGCTCCAAGCGTCGCTGTTTATGTCTCAGCTCATTCCTAAGATACAATGATCTCTTAGAAATGATAGGAAGCGCCAATACGAAATTAACATTTTTATCATGGTTTTAACATTATGAATATCCCAACTACATACTTATGGGTTCAAGTTATGGTTAATTGTATGGTTAACGAAATAAGCCGTTTCTATGATTACACAAACAGAAATCATTAAACTAAAAACAGTAGGGAAATAAAAATGCATTAAGATAAAAAAATTTGAAACTAATGTTCAAAAAACTAACACCAAGTTCACATTAATTCTGAAATGTATATAAATCGACTATTATTTAGTCAAAATGAGCAGACAAATTAAAATAAAAAAATATATACAGTGCGTTCAAATAAGTAGGCGAAATTTTGAAAATTGATTTTGCGGAAAATAAAAAATTGAGTATATGTCAAAATTTTACATACATTATGAACTGCTCAAGTTCCTGAAAATCGTTTCTACCAAAGTTTTGTTAACTCTTCTTAACTTAAAAAGTGTCACAAGACTCTAATTTGTGGGATTTTTAAAAACGCTAGTGCCAATTTCTCGCCTTCTTATTCGAACACACTGTATTTTTTTGTCATTTCAAAATTTATAAACCCTTGTTGTATGTAACATTTACGTTTCAAAATGTGGCATGTGGATTTTAAAGTAGAAAAATTGAAATACAGTGGAACACGCTTATTTTCTCTGAAAGTTTATTTGACTTATTGGCTTTCGCCCATCCAAGAGGGTCAGGACTTATCTGGAAATTCCGCAGACTTGCTTTTCGGTATTTCTGCTGCCTCGAACCAGGCTCCGCTCTTTTTACGTGTACGTGCACGCAACCTTTTCAGGCGTCTGGTAACGTGGATTTACGAATACGCATACTTTACCTACTTTACATGAAAGGGGGTGAGCTATTGACATTTATCTTACTCTGTTGGGAAACCTTATCGGCATCTTTGAATAGAATGGTTCCAGACTCCTAATCACGAAGATACAGGTAGTCTGGCTTCATTCCTTGTCAAAGTGCTTAAGGACTGAAAAACCAACAGAAGCAGCTCTTGTACCAGTGCTAGATTGTTAGTCTAGCTCAAGGAATGGCACCGATCCAAGACCGGTAACCATAGCACACTGCTTAGCTCGAACAACAATAGGAATGTGTCCTCGGGCCACCTAGGATGGTTCTTATAAATCCATAGATTTTGCTCGGAGAATTCTGCTCTTATAGCAGTCATCGTCTTATAACGGATATAAACCAATTTGGTTTTTTATAAATGCTACGACATGTTTGAATGGAATAAGCGAATATATTTAATTATTCAACGGGAACTTAGGTAATTAAATGAATAAGCAATGCCGGATAAAGTTTGTGGTATACCATTTCAACTAATCTATCGCTTGTACTCTAATGCAAATTTGTTTCTCCAAAATCGCTCTTGTAATGACAGAAATAGGAATTTGGATACAATGTTGGAAGAGAGTATAAAAGGCGCATGAGTATTAGTATCAGATTGACATTTTCGATGAGCAGTCATCGAAATATTTCATCACAAAGTGGGAATTACATTGTTGTCTATTTAGTGACACAAATTAAAAATTCTATGAAGAATTTTTGTTGATTGTTAAATTTGTATCTCTATTGTTGCCTAAGCTAACCTTAAACAACTCTAAGCACTTAGGCATAAGTGTTTGAACTAACATGGGCTTGAACTAACCGCTAGTTAATCCATGTATAGTTGCAACTGCTTGTGTTTTCGTCAGATTTCAGGTCAACTATTTTATGTTGGTAGGATAATTAATAAGAATTTAATTTCTTTACTTTACATAAATTAAAAATCAATGACTTTGTGATTTAAGAATTTAAGTGTGAAAAGTAGTAAAATAAGTTTGTGGAAAGGAATAAGTATGTCCGAGTTTAGCTTCTACAATGAAGAAGAGAAAATAAAAATGTCGAATGTGATTAAGCATGTTTTGGTCTTATGTAAGAGCCACTTACCACGAACTTGGGGTTACAATTCTGGTCTTATATCTGTTTTGGTCTTATAACCGTTAGTCTTATAGCGCGATATGTCCCCATACCAAATACATTGTTTCAAACCAAGAGCGCCAAAAATTAGCCGAATTGTTCTTATATCGCATGGTCTTATAAGCGTGCTCCATTTATAAATTTTACAATTTTTTTGCAGCAATTTTTTGCAATTTTTTGCCCGTTTTATCTAAAAATTCACATATTAAACCCAACATCAATAGAATAATAGACAAATTTATAAAAACACCGAGAAGTACATTCGGTATCATATGGAGTTAAAAGTTGTTTATTAAAGATCAAGTTTATCGGACTTCATACATTGACTTCATCTATGAATCACCGTAATGCTTCATTAGACTTATGTTCAAACAACTTTGTTTTCAATACATCACAAATTTTTACACCTAGATCTTCAAAAGCTGATTTTTTTTCTGCGTGTTTACCTTATGTTCAATGGTTCCGCGCCAAATAATATAATTTCACGTAGTGAAGTTCATTGTACAAAAGTATTAAAACGAACTTTCTTAAGAAAAAAGTTGGATGGGGCAAATGAGTCTTTTATAAGTATTTTTTTCTAATTGTGACTAGGGGTGTAGATTTTGAAAATAATAAATTTCTGTTTTTTATATTTCATTTCTGTAAATGCTACATTTTTCTTTCAAATCTGAATGCTTACCAACATTTTCCCATATCATTATCTTTTATATTTTCTATTCCGTTACTCTTTGTGGTTTTTCTCTTATAGATACTCGATTTTCTAGTATAGTGCACTTAGATATTTGAGTTTTATAATGTGGCGTTACAATGTGCTCGCCGCTAATGCTAAACGCGCTATTCTCGACTCAAACACAACAATATACTGTCTTAATANCTCTATTCTCGACTCAAACACAACAATATACTGTCTTAATAACCCACTTTGTCTTATAACCAAAGTGTGCTTTATATGTGAAACGAATTCTCACATTACATTATACAAGGTGATAAATGATTAAGANTCTAGTATAGTGCACTTAGATATTTGAGTTTTATAATGTGGCGTTACAATGTGCTCGCCGCTAATGCTAAACGCGCTATTCTCGACTCAAACGCAACAATATACTGTCTTAATAACCCACTTTGTATTATAACCAAAGTGTGCTTTATATGTGAAACGAATTCTCACATTACATTATACAAGGTGATAAATGATTAAGANATTATAACCAAAGTGTGCTTTATATGTGAAACGAATTCTCACATTACATTATACAAGGTGATAAATGATTAAGAAAATTTACTTTTAAGCATAATTGACCGAGAGACACATTTCTTCTACTTTCAAACCATTGTCAAAAAATGATTGAATATAAACTATGATTCGAAGTTCCGTTTCATCAGTCATCTGAAGCTTCTTTTTTCTATCACACTTCAATCGATATCAAAGTAATTTGTATGAAATGAACAAAAATATTGTTCTTTTTGTAATGTTTTTATTTAAAATTTCGTTACAAGAGATAAACGCTGTTGCACGTGGTAATGTCAACGTAGGAACAGATTTATTAAATTCCTCTCTAGACAGTGATTTTAGAAATATCGAGCCAAAGTACAACCGATCAGGAAAGCTGTGTAAGTCTTATTAATAAATGCACAGTATTAACTATTGCTAATTATTTCGGTTTACAGTTACAATAACAACTCTACCTCCTACAATTTGCATTGGAGACTCTCAAGTTGGAGTCTGCAAAACCCAGTGAGTAGCATTATGTATTGCTTACTTCGTTTTAAAAAAATCATTACGGAAATAGATATATTGTGTTTAGAGCCACCTTCAAGGTTTATCAAATTCAAAAAAGTTTTTAATTTTATTATAAACTGAAATAGAATTCATTACACTTTTAATTACGTGCAAAAAATTTTTAGCATGTTGCAAATATTTCTTTGCGAAAACAGATTTTCTAAAAAAAAGTTTCATTTATAAGCTTTACAACTATTGAAGAGTGAGACTGAAACTAATCGGAAAAGCATAGCTTAAGGGTATATTCACAATGTACATGCGTCTGAAGCGCACGAAGTCTCAACGCCTGCATCAGAAGTTGCATCTTAAAAAATCAGGGTCAACCCACGTGTTATGATGCACTTGAGTTTCTAATGTTACCACCTCAACATAATGAGTTTTTAGAGAGGAGTTTATTTTTATACTTTATTGTTGAGAACAGGCAAGGATTTTCACTAGAGGTAAAGAGACTTCGCATCAAAGCATGCAGCAGAAGTCCAAATTCACCTACATTGTGGGAAATGTTTTTCCTACAGTTTTTTGAAAAATTTTTTTTGACTTGTCTCATTTTACTGAATGTGAGACAGATTTGATTTGATTTTATCTGCAAAAAATTATAAAGTTTAGAAATCTACATCAAATAAAATAGGCTAATAGGCGCTTTACTTATATATTTAAATGCAAAGTTTGTAAAAAGTTGTGAAAAGAGTAAAATCTAAGTTACTTTGATAATCACGTAAAAATAGTCAAAGGTTGTAGAATTTATAAAATTTATAGAAAGTGATACTTTGTGTTTCAAACTTTAGAAAGTTAATAAGTTTGTAGAGTTTAACTGAAATATAAGTCCAATTGACGTCAATCTGAATGGTCAAGTGGCAAATTATAATTTATGCGAGTTAAGAAACTGCTGTATACACAGTGGCAACACTTCTGAATTGAAATCTGCTTGAATATTACACAGTTTCGCAAGAAAAAAAAACATTTGAATTTCATCAATTTTATAATCTTGTAGAATCAAAACACAGACTGAGTCTGATTACAATTTATGAGAAAGTTATCAACTTTTATAAAATTCATGAAATTTCATGATGAGTATAAACGCAAAGTAACCTATTACCATATTCTCACTAGAGATTTATACTTTTTAGGCGTTCATGCGAAAAACTGAATGGAACGAAGTTGGGATCAGAAGCATGCGGGATATATGACGTTGGGATCTGCTGTCTTCGTAAGCATTGATTTCATTGAATTAACACTATATGTATGTAGGTAACACATGACATATTAATTGTTTATTTAGCTGTATTCGTACCTACTATAAATGAAGTTCCAGTTACAATCCGTGAGCGAGTTTCAATTATCAAAAGCAACTCTAACTTTGGAGAAAATTATTTTGTGTTTCCTAGGGTATGATCAATAACATTTTGTTTTCCATTTTTTTTGCTACAAGTCATATCCTTTCAGATGAATGGATCATGCCAACTACGTCTCGAATTTCGAACTGAACTCAAACCCCCAACTCTAGGGATGTGCAAAGAAGACCGATTTTCTGTAACCGGTTCCATAACTGTCAAGAGTTTAGTGTTGTGTGGAGAAATTAAACGTCCTTGTAAAAATATATACCTAAAATTACGAAATTTTCGAACTTGAAAAACAAATCTTTATTTTTTATTTAGTATCCTTGTCGTACGGTAACTCAGACTCAATACGTCTTGCATTTAGTAGCACTGCCAAAACAGGATTTGAAGTGAAAGTTCAGCACGTCGATTGTAATTCACCTGACAAAGGTTAATACTTAGTTAATCTAATATCAAATGCGCCATATAATATCTAATAATAGTATTGAATTTTCAAAAAAATTTTATATGCTAACCCAATAAGATTTGTGGGATGAATTCCTGTCGTAGAATTTGCTCCTTGTTTCCCTGCTGCTTTACTATAGTAGGATTCCACTCTTTACAGAAAAGTCAGAATATTTTGTCAAGAGAAAACTTATTTTTCTACACATTCAATTCCACGGTAAACAAGTGGAGGCTCTGACCTTGAAGGGCGCTAAAAACCATTCTTATCCACTTTAATTTGCCAATCATTTCTGACCCCTAAGTACATAATATTATTCTGTTATTTGAGTGTTCTCCATTCGTAATTGACCTTCTGCATTTGCATCGTTACAATTTCTCTCTTTCTGCAAAATGCATCCCTTTNACCTTCTGCATTTGCATCGTTACAATTTCTCTCTTTCTGCAAAATGCATCCCTTTTTATAAAAAATATAAGCACGTTACTGTACACTTTTATAAATTTATAGTTGACGATCATTGTCTTGTGACGTACAATGGTGATTCAGGACAAGTTGAAAGTTTTGNGCAACTCTAACTTTGGAGAAAATTATTTTGTGTTTCCTAGGGTATGATCAATAACATTTTGTTTTCCATTTTTTCTGCTTCAAGGTTAGTCATATGCTTTCAGATGAATGGATCATGCCAACTACGTCTCGAATTTAGAACTGAACTCAAACCCCCAACTCTAGGGATGTGCAAAGAAGACCGATTTTCTGTAACCGGTTCCATAACTGTCAAGAGTTTAGTGTTGTGTGGAGAAATTAAACGTCCTTGTAAAAATATATACCTAAAATTACGAAATTTTCGAACTTGAAAAACAAATCTTTATTTTTTATTTAGTATCCTTGTCGTACGGTAACTCAGACTCAATACGTCTTGCATTTAGTAGCACTGCCAAAACAGGATTTGAAGTGAAAGTTCAGCACGTCGATTGTAATTCACCTGGCAAAGGTTAATACTTAGTAAATCTAATATCAAATGCGCTATATAATATCTAATAATAGTATTGAATTTTCAAAAAAATTTTATATGCTAACCCAATAAGATTTGTGGAATGAATTCCTGTCGTAGAATTTGCTCCTTGTTTCCCTGCTGTTTTACTATAGTAGGATTCCACTCTTTACAGAAAAGTCAGAATATTTTGTCAAAAGAAAACTTATTTTTCTACACATTCTATTCCACGGTAACCAAGTGGAGGCGCTGACCTTGAAGGGCGCTAAAAACCATTCTTATCCACTTTAATTTGCCAATCATTTCTGACCCCTAAGTACATAATATTATTCTGTTATTTGAGTGTTCTCCATTCGTAATTGATCTTCTGCATTTGCATCGTTACAATTTCTCTCTTTCTGCAAAATGCATCCCTTTTTATAAAAAATATAAGCACGTTACTCTACAATTTTATAAATTTATAGTTGACGATCATTGTCTTGTGACGTACAATGGTGATTCAGGACAAGTTGAAAGTTTTGGATACGATAAAGGCTATCAAATATCTGGACTCGACTACTATATCTGTGTTGGAGGAAAAATGACACTTATGCCTANGGATACGATAAAGGCTATCAAATATCTGGACTCGACTACTATATCTGTGTTGGAGGAAAAATGACACTTATGCCTACACTAACAGTAAGACATAACTACTGAGGTCCTAGGAAAAGAGCATCGCGTCATTCAATTTCAAATTATTTATCAAGAAGGAAGTCGCACACGCAGTGCCGAGTTGAACCTGTNAGAGCATCGCGTCATTCAATTTCAAATTATTTATCAAGAAGGAAGTCGCACACGCAGTGCCGAGTTGAACCTGTTTTTACACTCCCACCGGCTCCTATTGAATTTAGCATTAAAAACCCAGAGTGGAAAGGGAAACACTTTCGGCTAGGAGTGGATTATATTAAACGAATAACCCAATAAATTCTTGCTCNAGAGCATCGCGTCATTCAATTTCAAATTATTTATCAAGAAGGAAGTCGCACACGCAGTGCCGAGTTGAACCTGTATTTACACTCCCACCGCCTCCTATTGAATTTAGCATTAAAAATCCAGAGTGGAAAGGGAAACACTTTCGGCTAGGAGTGGATTATATTAAACGAATAACCCAATAAATTCTTGCTCTCTACTTACTTTCTTGAGGCACGGGACGAATAGTCTACTCTCTTTTTCTAAGACCTCTGTAAGAAAATTATCATATCAAACAATGTAACTTTGACTATTCCAGTGGGAAATGTGCGTAACTGACGAGCAGGCTGCTGATAAACCAGGCAATAAGAATAGTTTCTATAATACACATTTTTTTGGGAATTGGGGTGGAACTGACCACACTTGTCGAGGGAGAACAAGTTATGTTGCGATTCCTGGTGGGGGGACATACTGTGGCGGGTATTTTCCAAAAGTTACTGGCATTACTTCTAATCTTCTACAAGTGAAGACAGTTACAGCAGAAGACTTATTGCTTTACCCAGAAACTGAATATTATCCAATATCTATAAATCCTATGGCACTACCAACTGCAGCCTGTGATTCGGGAATGGGCCCACAAAATGTATACACGATATTTTTAGCTTGTAAGGATTTCGGCGGTACCGTTAAATTTAAATGCTTCTGTACAACTTTACAAAAAGATCCCAGACAAGATGCTCGTCCTGCTCTCATTGGATTTTGTTTGAAATATTCGTCTGCAGTATAATAATTGTTGAAGTCATTGTTACTTAATAATCATTTATAATGATCATTTATACGGTAGCGGGTTATCAATTGAAACAACATATTTCAGTTATTATGTAGACAAGAGCTAGCACGTAGCTTTTTTATAATAAGTATTTACATTAGTTAGAATAACTATTTTAGGTTTAAGGAATATAACATGGGAACTCATTAGGTATTATAATTGTAAACAGAGTCATATAAGAATAATTTATACCAAATTTAGACTTGCATAGATATTTATATTCATTTGTAAAATTACGTATACGACAGACTTACCACAAAAAGTCAAAAAAAATTTGGAAACTATTAACTGGATTCCAATTAGCAATTGATATACAAAATTAATAAAAAATAAAACATATATTAAACACATTATATAAATTAATTAATATAATTTTTTCGTTTTATTCATGGATGAAGAGGTGATTAACCTTTTTTAGTTCCTTAGAAAGTATGCTTTCACAAGGCGTCACTTTTTCATGTCACCACGAGGGGGTTATACATCAAAATTGGTATTTCGCTACGNTTCATGTCACCACGAGGGGGTTATACATCAAAATTGGTATTTCGCTACGGCAGAATGTCGAAAGAAAGAAGCAAAAGCTACGATTGGGCAGGATTTAGATTGAAATTAGAAATGAGGAATGCAAAATAGTGTAGCAAAGCAGAGAAGCAAAGAAAGGGGTCGGCAGGTGGGGTGGATTAGCTAACAGGGGTCATTTCTCCAGTTGGTCTTTTCTTTCAATNTTTATTCATGGATGAAGAGGTGATTAACCTTTTTTAGTTCCTTAGAAAGTATGCTTTCACAAGGCGTCACTTTTCCATGTCACCACGAGGGGGTTATACATCAAAATTGGTATTTCGCTACGGCAGAATGTCGAAAGAAAGAAGCAACAGCTACGATTGGGCAGGATTTAGATTGAAATTAGAAATGAGGAATGCAAAATAGTGTAGCAAAGCAGAGAAACAAAGAAAGGGGTCGGCAGGTGGGGTGGATTAGCTAACAGGGGTCATTTCTCCAGTTGGTCTTTTCTTTCAATNGCAAAGAAAGGGGTCGGCAGGTGGGGTGGATTAGCTAACAGGGGTCATTTCTCCAGTTGGTCTTTTCTTTCAATTTACCACCTATCAGGATTAATGAATGGCGTATCGTCACAGAAATAAAGCAGAAAACCAGAGAATGTGGTCGGCAGATTCGCTGTTGGGTGATGTGAAACAGAGTTTCCAGAGGTTGGAACCCATTCCTGGACTTGTCTTTCTTCTTTATTCATACAAACTTTTTTTTAATATCTGTTATGATTAGACATTAGGATAGTGCAAAGCAGAGAGGCAAAAGAAGGGACCGAAAGGTTCTTTGTTGAGTGAAGTGGAGTATATGCGACGTAATCATACCCCATTCCTTGACTTTGGATTATATTTCTCGCCAATACAGAATCCCCTATCCTAAAAATACAGTTTTTGCTTGATATCAAATACTGCAAGCAACCAAATAGATTGAGAAGAGTTAAAGGTGAAAGTGGAGAAAGAAGGAACTAAAAAGATTACTCAACCTGTACACAGGCAACAAATTTACATTGATACTGGATAGATTCAATGTAGTTTTGTACATGTCTATATAGCCGCTTTATCAAAAAAAATTTAAGCTACCTAGAAGCCACTCGATAAAGATGTAGGTATTGCTTGAATTTCAAGATGATTGCATGTAGACCCCAATCGACATAGTCGTGGTTTGACTATATGTCGCTTCCAAACAATACGTTGTGTGTGCAACGTATTGTGTCCACATTACATTTTTAAAGTACCTNCCAAACAATACGTTGTGTGTGCAACGTATTGTGTCCACATTACATTTTTAAAGTAGCTAAACAGATTCTTAATGGAATACAGGTTGTCCATACATAGTCCCTTCATTGAGTGGGACTTCTGCTTCTGTCAGGGACCGAAATGTAGATGGGTTTAAATTTTACATCCTGCCCACCCTGTTTCTCCGTGAAGGTTTATTTTACTAGTACCATAACCTATTCACCGTATCAAAATAAACAGATAACTTACAGAAATCGACCAGCGAATGACGGAACGGTAATTTGGTTGTTCGAGCACTGTGTATGTAATAGTATTGTAATTAACAACCTAACAACTACCTGTTNCGGAACGGTAATTTGGTTGTTCGAGCACTGTGTATGTAATAGTATTGTAATTAACAACCTAACAACTACCTGTTGCTTTTAAACTTGCCGATTTAATTAGTTTGTGCAAAATAAATTGATTAATTGCAGGACCTGATTCAGGACTTGAAAAGAGAAGAAATTTGGTTGAGAATTATGTCCTTCAAGAGAATTTAAACATCAACCCAAAAAGTGACACTCGNCGGAACGGTAATTTGGTTGTTCGAGCACTGTGTATGTAATAGTATTGTAATTAACAACCTAACAACTACCTGTTACTTTTAAACTTGCCGATTTAATTAGTTTGTGCAAAATAAATTGATTAATTGCAGGACCTGATTCAGTACTTCAAAAGAGAAGAAATTTGGTTGAGAATTATGTCCTTCAAGAGAATTTAAACATCAACCCAAAAAGTGACACTCGTGTCACATGGTCAAATAAGAAAAAAAAATTTAAAATTAGGTATATGTGGGGACCTAACATTTATATCTTCCTATTATTAATGCGTCTTTCACTCACCTTTACTTCAATGAATTTACTTGGTGCGACATGTCGACAAATGTTGACTTACAATTTCTAAAAACATTTAACAGATATTATGTATCTTATTTGATGTTACCTTTGAAGGTATAATTTTTATTTGTAATAGGCATTTGAAGAATTTTTATCTTGTACTTGCACAACCTGATAGCACATCACATTCATTATTGTTGAAGCATATATCGCAAACTGTCGTTTTAGTATCCATATTGATTTCTCTTGTGCTGGTTCTTTCTGGGCCGTAATAATCGGTGACAGTTATTTTACCGTTTGGTGGTTCAGCTATTGGAATTGATTGAAACACTTCCAAACTGAGACAAGTGTTTTGATTCGTGAGGTAAGAAAACCATATTTTGATTTCGTGAACACTAGCAAACATAATGTTACTAAGATTCTCATAGTCATCTTCGTCTCGATGGTCAAGAAGGGATAGAATTTCTTTTGTTTCAAAACTGAATCCAAATGGTAGCCGAATCTGGACGAGAATTTGCCCAGTAATATTTCTCATGGTGCTGTTCAAGTGAGTGCAGAAATTTAGATGGTATATACGCTTTCTTGTTGCATCTGATGTCAGCTGGGAAAAGCAATACAATTAATTCAACGTGTATGATATGCAAAAGTGATACACATTAAGGGAATGTTAACACTGTGTTTTAAACTGGGATANAGAGTACCCTGGGATACCCAATTTAACCAAGTCTCTTAAATTGAACTAAATGAGGCTAATGCTCCTTCCTAACCTTATCAGATTATTAATCCAAATTATGTTATCTTGCATATGTGAAAATTAATTTAATAAATCGTTTGTTCAAGTGTCATCCATCCATTGCTAGGCAATGGATGGACGACGTAGTCGATTGTAGGATCGAAATTTTGCATAATGTGAGGAATGGTGTTGACGATGGCGATTAAAGAAAAAATTTGCTGTTTTAGCTTTTGGATGCTTTTAAATGTTGATGTTTGCTTCGAAGCTTCGCCAAGATTAAGGTTAAAATTTACTGCTTTTGTATAAATTAGAGAATAAGGGAAATAGATTTGTTGCGAGATACCTTAATTACCCGTAAAGTTTAGGTTGCAAATTTGCAATATGGTTAAAATAATAAATCAAATCTCACAAATGAGCCTCATTTTGTTCGTTGAAATCTAGCTCTAAATTACAAGATTCAGCTTAGAGTCGATAAAGATGTATCTTATACTTTAAAAATCGTGAGGTGACAAAGAAATTGACCCCAGATAGAAAGCTTGCACACCTTGCACTCGTTCCGAAATTTTGAATTTTGAATAAACAATGTTCCGAATTTGTTAATAAAGTGTGTGGAGTGACTAAGGCTTAAAGCTTTGTCTTAAAGCTTATTTCTTCATTTCTACAAACATCTGAGGTATACATCCAATCGGGTGATGAATACTGTCGAACTATCCAAACTATTGACTTACATTGGCTTCCAAATGAAACACAGATTCTTCTTCGATGATGATTTCATTTTCTGTCCCTTCAGCATAATCCAGCAACACTCGTCCTTTCCCTTTTGCCTCTATGGTAATCCAGTCGACACTACGTTTCTTCGTTGAATGGAAGTAGAAGGACTTGACATGGATGTCTTTCTGCTCATCCATCTAAAAAACAAAACATTATGTTAAAAAATTCTCTAACATATTTTTACCCAATTAATCTGTAATGCGAAAAGCTTGCATTTCAGTGGAATTAGATGATTTTAATTTTTTTAAATTACGATGGTGCGACAATAAAAAATTTTCATGCATTGTATAAACAAATTATTTTTTGCTGGAAATATTTTTTCTCCCAAGAAACATTAACAAGTAAAGAAATAAAATTTATAGAGGTTTCTGGGACGAAGCGGTTAAAACCTATAATTTACTAAAAAAATTAAATTAACTTGAACTATTTGCAAGATTACTGCAGTAGGCCACATTCTCACTATTATTTAAGGAATAAAAATTCCAATTAACCATAACTTTTGTCAGATCCTGAAGATATGAGTTCTTTAATGTTTTTTCTCTATTTTTCAATATCCTTTCATAAAAAAAATTTATTCAGCAAAGAATAATTGGATATATACGCACAAGCAAAATGTTTTTGTGAATCTTAACTTCTCATTAGTCTGAACTTGTGTCCAGCATTGTATTGGATTAAAAATGTCTCCACCTGGCTCACTTGACCCCAATATAAAAATTTTGATTCATGAAAACTAACGAAATTGTATATAAAACTATTTCGGTACATAATGTTATAAAAATATTCACTTTTTCATATACTGTAGAATTTTCCAATGGTGTTTGTTCATTCAACCTAAAACAAAAATCTATGCTCTATTGTTTTATGTTCAAGTAAGTAAATGTTTTAGATAATACTATGTTATCAAATAAATAATTAAAAGAACACTCGTTCAAATAAATTGTACGGCGATACAGAAATTTGCGCCTAATAAAAAAAATTAAGTTTTTAATTTTACAAAATTATAATAATAAAGACTCTTAGATTAATATGCTAAACTCAAAAGTTGTTCCTAAAAGAATTATTGCAAAAGATGATTACTCTTGCGTAGAGAATGAAAGGAGTTAGAAAAATTTCACTAAATGAATACTTTTACTTTTGACGTTTCAGTGGTGTTGTGAGCCTTGACAGGCTAGAAAAGTTTGGGAAGTGGGTCTGTTTAGTGGCAAATGTATTGAATGTTACAGACCTATCCTGTNATTGGTATTGTGAGCCTTGACAGGCTAGAAAAGTTTGGGAAGTGGGTCTGTTTAGTGGCAAATGTATTGAATGTTACAGACCTATCTTGTCTCTTTGTTAGTCCCATACCAAATTTGTGATCCATAACCGCAACTTTCATGAGGTATAATTTCGCACATTTTTTAGTTTTTAAAAGTTCTTAGCTAACTGAAGGCGTGGTCAATACACCACTTCTATTACAAAGACTCTTTGCAGAGACTAAATNTACACCACTTCTATTACAAAGACTCTTTGCAGAGACTAAATTCACACATTTGAAATAACTAGTGACAAACTTGATAAAATAGTATTACTACAAAGAGAAGTTTTATTAGAACCCATCATCCAAATTAAAGACACAAGTTCATTTCTTCCACCCGAAAATTTGATAAAGATTTGTGCAAGTATATTCATGATGTATTTGAAGCAATATGCTCACCTGAACGCCGACAGTTTTGTTGTTACTTGTAGTGAGAGAAATGTTGACTGGATCCGTTCCTGAAAATCCCGCCCGGGTTGCGTAATGATATTTCACAAGTGCTTTCAACGCAACCACTGTATCTTGTGACGAATAAAATCCACCTTCAGCTGTCCTTTGTCGATAAAGCCAATTTGCAATTGGAGCACTTTTGGCAATGGTTTCTTGTGACCTAGATCCATGTAATAACAATAATTTAGAANGCCAATTTGCAATTGGAGCACTTTTGGCAATGGTTTCTTGTGACCTAGATCCATGTAATAACAATAATTTAGAAACTTGCAGATAAAATAATATTGCAATACGTCACAGTGATATCTTAATATAGAAAAATAAGCTACTCGTCACTTATTATGGACGTAATAGTTCGGATCTATTTTACAATTTGAAACTGATACACTATCTTGAGAAGTACTGTGCTTTTTTTCCCCATTCAGCAAGTACAAAAAAATAGCCAATTTTCAAAGCTATAATCTGAAAAGTAATCCTGTCATCCAACGTAACTTTCTTTTTCCAATCAATACCAAAAGTTAAGTCTAAAGAGAAGTGTGGAAGTTTAATTTCAAATTTTCGCAAAAATGAGAAACAGAGTGGTTGGATATAGAAAAATAATATATTATTAGAAAATATTAAAATTCTTTTCTGATCAGTGATTTAAATTTTTGTTTCAAGTAAACGTAAAATACCTGCAAGCTGTGTTGTATTTCCTTAAATTTTAGTCCCTAAATTCTTTAAGCAAAAAGTAAAACCCTAAATTCGTTTTGTGAATATTGCATCTATAAATGGAGAACGTGAGTTAGGTGTGAGCGCATAATGGAAAGGATTTGGGTTTATTTATGCACCCACTTTCCAGAGTTGATGGACCACAGCAGGTCGGAATAGGGGAGCAATCACTCTTCTGGGGGTTGGTTTATGTTTTTAAGCTAATAAGCATTTTTATATAATTAGAATTCATGTGTAGGAAAATCTAATAGTCTTTATATTCATTTTCCCCAATCGAAATCTTTAGACGAAACCGTGCCAATTTAATCATCCTTGATTTGAATTATCAATTTCTAATTAATTATTCCTGACGTAACATGAGACGGAAATAAATTAAGTATGGACGTGATGCCAAAGTCTTAGTCGCCATTTTTATAAACTAACATTTCCAATTGAATATAATATATACTATTTGTTGACTTAAGTAGGGTACATTTTCTAATTTATTTACAAAATTTTTCGTTCAAACGTTAGAAAAATATCTAGCCGTCTCATATAACAATGTGGTCCATAAGTATGTTTGGACTTTGAAAATACATCCATTTTTATTGAGTTGACACGGGTTCTAATTTTGATTTATTGAAAAACTGAATATCAAGACCACTACCAAAAAGTTAAGGAGCCGGCGTAATTAAGGTCAATAATTTATAAAATAATTTTTTTTGATTTAACTACTAAAGAATTTAAGTACTCCTACTACTGCTAGAGTTTTACTGTCGAAAATTCACCCAATCTAATTCAGCATTTTTCATCAAATTCATCAAATGTTGATTGATTAAGTCAGATTTTGTTTCCAAAACTTTTCCATTCAAATAGTAATTTCAAAAAATTTCATTTGATCAGCATTCATGAATTATAGAAAAAAATGGCAAATTTTATTTGTAATAAATGCATCTCTTCATTGAAAGCAGTGAATTCCGATGATTTAATAAAAATTCTAGAATCAAATTTTAGTTANGATTAAGTCAGATTTTGTTTCCAAAACTTTTCCATTCAAATAGTAATTTCAAAAAATTTCATTTGATCAGCATTCATGAATTATAGAAAAAAATGGCAAATTTTATTTGTAATAAATGCATCTCTTCATTGAAAGCAGTGAATTCCGATGATTTAATAAAAATTCTAGAATCAAATTTTAGTTATGCGTACAAATAAAAATTCTAAGGACGTCTTTTTTCGAAGCAACAACACAATTGATAATTAGTTATTCATTATCAATTTATTATGTAAACAATTTTTGAAACTTTGTTTTCGGCTATTTTTATTCCGACTGTGTCCGCAAGAGGACCGCGTTTTAATTTTTATTATTNGTTTGAAACTTTGTTTTCGGCTATTTTTATTCCGACTGTGTCCGCAAGAGGACCGCGTTTTAATTTTTATTATTGCAAAGCTATCAATACTCCATTGTAAAAATTTACACAAAAATGTAAATTGAGTGTCGGTAAATGTAGGGTCTCTGGCCTAAAGCCAGTGGCTGAGTTTCTACATCCTGCAACCTGCTCATAGCTTTAGTGGACACCAGATCTAGCAATGGGTTGCTTGGCTGTAGTGTACCCTCCTTAGCAGCCTTTTCTTATGTGTTTATCACTATTACATCAGATAAACAAGCCACTACATGAACTAGTTATTGCTAAGCAATTTCTCGCCAAACTCAACCTCAACGGGGTGGAGTATCGCAATAAATTGAAAAATGAAATGAAGTTTTGAATGTTGAGTCAGACTGTTTCCACAGTGAGTTTCATCGTCACTATTAAAATTTTATCGAATTTCAATCAAAATATTTATAGGTTCAGAAGACCGAACTCTTGAAGGGGTCATTTTAACCTCTATCTCTAGGAGGGGTGAGACATAGATGCCACAGGATTAAGCTATGTCTGAACGTGAATACATAAATTATCTGACTTTGGTGGAATTTATTTATTACCTCCAGAGGTAAATGAGTAATCCGAAGCTTGTCATCTCAACAGTGATTGCATCGGATTTTGGTGTTCCATCTTGATCAAATTGCCACCATTTTGTCATTATGCTCCCATCTGGCGCTGTTGTATTCATTGCGAAACTTTCTATCTTTTCGTAGAAAGTATTCATTTTGTTGTGCTTCGCTGCATGCAGCGTAGCAGTGATAACGAGTAGATTGTATAGATTTGTTTCCAATTCGCTTCCAAGAGAACCTATGTACCTATAATTAAATGAATTATTAGATACGGCAAATAATGCTGTAGAACAACATCGACGTTATACTCCAAAGTAATCCTTGCTTCTGTCACGTTATTGAAATGTAGATTTTGAAAGAGAAGGATAATTTGAATTGGAGCAAATGAATAATGGAAATGTTACACTGGNTGAAGGATAATTTGAATTGGAGCAAATGAATAATGGAAATGTTACACTGGAAACCTGATTCGAATGAAAGAGACCGTGGAAAAAAATCCATCACTAAAATAATTTCAGCCACCTTATTCGAAATGGATAGCTGAAAGAATTAAATGCTCATTAAAATATCTTATCAGTATTGAGTAGTATCTATGCTTTCCATTATGGTGGAACAAAACATTATGCTAGATAATACCCATTATGGACCAATTTTATATAAGACTTTNAAATGTTACACTGGAAACCTGATTCGAATGAAAGAGACCGTGGAAAAAAATCCATCACTAAAATAATTTCAGCCGCCTTATTCGAAATGGATAGCTGAAAGAATTAAATGCTCATTAAAATATCTTATCAGTATTGAGTAGTATCTTTGCTTTCCATTATGGTGGAACAAAACATTATGCTAGATAATACCCATTATGGACCAATTTTATATAAGACTTTNTTGCTTTCCATTATGGTGGAACAAAACATTATGCTAGATAATACCCATTATGGACCAATTTTATATAAGACTTTAACCTAGCTGCTCACTTGAGTCCATTCTCTTTGCATTGGTTCAAAGTTATTTTATCTCTCATTGTAAGTTCTCCATGCACAGCATCACCGATTTCCATGAGTGCAAGCGTGATATCAGCAGTAAGGCCATAACCAGATTCATCCGCATGTTGAGCGAGACCACCAGTAATACCATATCGAACCCCGAGTTTGCCGCCATGTTCGTAGAATCTTCCTGTATTCTGTTGCTGACTACAGATATACCGAATACCATTAGAAAATATGGAATTATCAATTGTAATGTGTTTTTTCGCCACAGCGAAGCTGCGAAGCACAAATGCTGTGAGCCAAGTGGATTCTGGATTGTTGTTGCTAAATAATCTAAAAGCTCCGGTTCTTGAATTATAAAAAGTCATTTGGTGAGTATAACCCATTTGAAGATTATTTCGCAGTATAAATTTTTCTTCTTCCGATGGAACTTTGATTGACGTAATGTAATCTAGCATCATTGCATGCGGAAGAAATTTGACCATGCGTTGCTCTCCGCAGTCTGTAGGTAGAAAAATTAGAGGTTTCAGTAAACCAGTTTTACTAGGGGCTGCAAATTGAAGAGGAGTTTGAGAGAAGGATATTCTGTAAGTTTCTCTTTTCCGTCTGGATGTTGTAATGTTTACTCTAGAAACACCGCTACTGTTTTGGTTGTGAAAAACAATTGGTAATGTCTTAGTCCATTGGAATTCGCCTTCGGGTACAACGCGGATTGTCTGACGAATAGAATCACCGGCTACATCTGCCAAAGCACTAAGACACAAGTCAATATTTCCTACATCGACAGCACTAATGACAAAAGTAACATTATTAACACTTTCAGAATCCACCGTCACGTATTTTGTGACAATATTTCCGGATAGTCGTTCCGTTGTGTCCACAAAACTGAACTCGTTCTGAAAACAAATTATCTTAAATTAAATTGAGCCAGAGTCACAATCCGAACACGGAAAATAGCTACAATGTAACCTAATACGCGCCAACCCAATTTGCGTCAGATCAATATAAGCTTCAGAAATCTTCTATTGATACACAAGTGGTGTAGATATCTTGCATGCATAACTATCAGCAACAATGTTATCATTAGTGTTTGAGTGATAGAACTTTGCTGCTGCTGGTGGCCAATCAGTTAAAGTAATTGGTTGTAAATAATAATTGCAAATCAATCGGTCCATTCACAATTATATATCACTCATATAGGGTTGTCAGAATTTTGTACATTGATCTTATAATATTTTATAGTCGGAATAAAATATAGCAGGAGTCAATTCATTGATTTTTGTACCAATAAGGCGTCTATACGCCAATTATAAAAGAAAATTCAACCGGATGAAGGATTTTTATTTGAAAATTAAAAAAATTTTGAATGACATAAAATAATAATNTAAAAGAAAATTCAACCGGATGAAGGATTTTTATTTGAAAATTAAAAAAATTTTGAATGACATAAAATAATAATATTACTGTTTGAAAAATTAGGTGAAATAAAGCGGCGCCATTGGAAGTTCAATTTTTGATATTTATTTTTTTCAATAAAGCTGTTCACTCCATTCAAATTACCGAAATTATTAATAATTTACAATTTGAGTTTTGTAAGTGAAAATTAGACCGAATATCAATACCCATATTTCACTCAAATGTATGAGATGATGTGGAGTGTGGGAATGAGTGGCGGAGTAAACNTAAAAGAAAATTCAACCGGATGAAGGATTTTTATTTGAAAATTAAAAAAATTTTGAATGACATAAAATAATAATGTTACTGTTTGAAAAATTAGGTGAAATAAAGCGGCGCCATTGGAAGTTCAATTTTTGATAGTTATTTTTTTCAATAAAGCTGTTCACTCCATTCAAATTACCGAAATTATTAATAATTTACATTTTGAGTTTTGTAAGTGAAAATTAGAANATTAATAATTTACAATTTGAGTTTTGTAAGTGAAAATTAGACCGAATATCAATACCCATATTTCACTCAAATGTATGAGATGATGTGGAGTGTGGGAATGAGTGGCGGAGTAAACAGTAGTGGGAAGGTGGTACTATTCCTACTAAGAGAACCACGCTTCGGTAAATTTTTTCCTCATTTAAGTTTTGGAAGACCAACATGAAATTGTGGTTAATATCTTGTTTTTGACAATATGCTTTAAATATATGATTATGTCTTTTTTAAAGTTATTATGCTTTTATGATTTTTATGCTTTATTGTTTTTGCCAATAAACATTCCAAAAGCCATGTATCCACTTGAGCCGGATATGGGAAGTTTCAATACGCATTTTATGCTTTTTATGCTTTTGGGTTCCTTTGATAATGAGTCGTCTGTACGACAAGATTAAATGACAGATTTATTGATATCCTCGTCAAAATTCAAATTCCAAATGCCTCAACAACAACCTTTACATTAGCCGAGACGTTGATCGAGCACACTAATAGATACAATAATTTATAAATCTGGGATGCAAGTTTTACAGCGAGTATTGTACATTATTGCATGAAAAATAGAAAACTATCCGAAAAAGTGAAAATTCGAATACCTGTGCAAAGGAAAACGAATG
Source organism: Holacanthella duospinosa (assembly GCA_002738285.1). Classification (NCBI taxonomy): domain Eukaryota; kingdom Metazoa; phylum Arthropoda; class Collembola; order Poduromorpha; family Neanuridae; genus Holacanthella; species Holacanthella duospinosa. Next base: position 34,709 of record NIPM01000007.1, on the reverse strand, counting down.
GTTTATAATTCGCCTATATAAGAACAGACAACATTTATAACAATGACTATTTATTCCCTGCTTTCTTGTATAAAATACCTTTTATTTTGCTGTCCAATGCAATACTACAACCATTCAAAATCTTGCTCTGCGAAACGTGGATACGCTTTTTATAGATTTGACCAACATATATTACTTGAGCTAAATACTCCACTATTTTCCTTGAAGTTCGAATCGCAAGGGCGTGCATGATTACCTTACTGTTGTTGAATGCAACTGCTGCTTGGACACGATGATCTAGGTAGTTGTGCACAATTACTTGTAGCTCAAATATGGTTCCTTTATTGATGGCATATGGTAGGTTGAGTGTAATGAAGAAAGGTCTAAAAACTTGGAGAAGTGCTGGGACAGCTGAGACCGCAAAACCTGTCAGCGAATTCACTGATATTGCAGTAACATACCAAGTAGTCAGTTCATCCGGCACAATGGGCACATCTCTTGCGCTTAATGTAATGTTAGGTTCGTTCATTTTTATTGTTTTCCAGAACCAAATTTCTGGAAAGTTATCTCTGGTAATAATCTCACCGCCAAAGAAACTAGTTAGAGGACCACCGGGTCGGTCCACAGAGTCAACGTCGTCAGTGTACCGCTTCTTCCTTCTAACAGTACTCCCATCGTTTGAAAACTTTTTCTGCTGAATTGAGGAATCAGTTATTACATATATTCCGAGAGCAGTAAACTCGGCGAATGGGTCACCATCCATTTGAAATCCAGTTGGTTCCACATGAAATGGGTTGTAAGGTACTGATCTTGGATCTACGTCGTTGTTGTGGCAATCACGCGATAACAGAAGTAGAGATTGATCGATTCCCCTCAACGCAACTGTGGATCCCAAGTGACTTTCGATATTCAAGGTCACACTTTGTCGTGGCTCGATTTTGTCATTGGAAAACGAAACACGAACTTTGTTCTGTGTTGGAATTGTTGCCCTTGCAGTAAATATTTCAGGCTCCCCAGCACTAGACTTTGAACTGAAGTATACAACGACAGTAAGTCGAGCATAATAATGGAAATTTCGGCTTAGTGATATTTTCAAAACCCTAAAAACACAAGAAATTATTTTAATTCTAAATTTGACCATAATGTTAAACATTAAGAAATTCAGTCTCTACTATTAAGTGAGATTAGTTTAGCAGCTTATACTTTTGGATTTTGGTTCCTCTTTCACTTTTCAGGCTCAACGTCCAAATTTGGTTTGCAATCTCAAATAGGATTAATGCTTAGGAAAAAATTATAATAATTTTTATGTCCGTCTCTTTCTGTCAAAACTAGGATCGATCCATTTTTCGATAGTCCATGTATACAATAAACACTTATTGGCATTTGGAAGGGTAAAATACTAACTCTTTTTCAAGTTTTAGAAACCACTTAAACAATACTTTGCTGAGAATGATAAACTAATTTCCAATAAGAGAATTTATAATTGTAGCTAGATGTTAGATCACAAATGGACAGATGGATTTCCGCTAGCAACTTTCAATCGATTTATAATCGATTGCAGCTTTCTCAGACGTATAGCATTTCAAAGTACCTTAATATCACCGTTGGAACTTTGCATAAGTAACCAGTAAGTTAAACCAATATTAAAACGTTTTCGATACNATTTTTCGATAGTCCATGTATACAATAAACACTTATTGGCATTTGGAAGGGTAAAATACTAACTCTTTTTCAAGTATTTCTAACTTTGCATAAGTAACCAGTAAGTTAAACCAATATTAAAACGTTTTCGATAAGTTGTATCGATTTGATATGTCGTATTTAAAAATAAGTGGAAGATGCATTAAAAAAGACTCAGGAATGGTGATGACTGAAATCATACTTTGAAGTAAATTACACATCAGTTCATTCTAACTACAATCAGATATAGAAACGGACAGACACATGATGCAAATGTATTATCCAAACTAGCTATTTGGTTTGAGGTTATTAACAAAAAAGTTACTATTTACATTTTGAGCTAACTCCAGCGAAACTTTTTTAAACATACCCAGTGTTTGATAGGTCGGATCCATTGGTGACAGATATCCCAGACACGGCATCAACAATTTCTTGTCCATTCCATAAAATGTAGTTAACATTATTCAGTATGTTTGCACTTGTTTGAAGAGAAAATTCTATTTCCTCTCCTCTTGAAGGCTCATTGTTATCACTTCGGATCAGATTTAAAAACGATACTGATTCAGATGTTAAGGGTTTAGGTATATCTAATTCTATTTGTACATCCTTGTAGAAGACTTCTAACTTTGTATACACAGTACCAACAGTTGGGTTGATAGAAGTAGTAACAATCCCTGTATACCCAATGGCAGAATAGTTGCTGTATATGAATTCAATACCATTCTCAGTTCCATGTGCAACAAAACGAATTGCATCTTCTTCTAGATCCACAACCGGATAGTTTTCAAAATCTGATACAGCAAGTCTGATATCAAATGCAATGCCTGGTTTGACAAACGTTGCGGGATTGAGCCAAGTGATTTTGTACGGCGTACTCTTAAAAACAGGAAGTTGAAATTTGCTGTACTGGACCCTGAGTGTGTTCGCTTCAGTGACATTAGCTTCTAACAGAAAAATGGATGATGGAGATATCGTCTTGTCACGGACAATTCTAGAGATATCAAAGTGGAAAATTCCTTTGCCATTTCTTAGATTTACAGTCTCTGGTCTTAAGGATTTGAAGCCTACATGCTGGAGGACCACAGAAACAATTCCATCAACTGGTTCGCCATACGTGTATGCAGATTTTATTTCAAGTGCAAAATATGGTTCAGCCAACGTGACAAATTTTGGATCAAGAATAAACTCAATGTAGAATTTCGGCAGAACATATTTTTCTACCAAAAATATTTGTTCTCGTCTAAAATTGCTTCCTTCTATTGTTAATTTCCATTCGCCAAGGTTCAATATTTTTGCCAATGGAAATGAATAGTTGAAGAGGTGGTTGGAATCAATCCTTATTTCTTCTAAAGACTGTTGTACAGAAAATGACAATGGGTCCCAACTGACTTTGTCAACAATTATCCCATGAGCATCTCTGACTACGAGCGTAAAAGGTACATTTCTTGTAGGCAAATTTCGTGCATCTAAAATGACAAGTCGAATTCGCATTTGGTCACCTGGTTTGTATACAGGTTTGTCCATTTGTATAAAAATATTTGAAAAGCTGTTTGAAGCTATTTCAGAAATGGTTAAGGGTTTACGTCCGTATATGGTTTCTGTAGATGAATTGGCGGCAATTAGTTCACAAGATTTGAAATTATTTTGTGTTATGTCCCCAGTCCATGCCACGAGAGATGGTGACTGTGATGTGCCTGACGATTTGAATTCCACCACACGTTCTACAGAATTATGCGTTTCACATAAAATGAAACATTTTATATGTTTTGGTGAAGTTGCATCAAGGCTTCTGACAAAGATAGTGAAATTTGACATCGGGAGTATAACACTGGGAGCCATAGCAATAAATGTTCCATCATCACTCATTACTGTCGCCATCAAACAGTGGAGGACTATTAGAAGACAAGTATGAAAATTCTTGTTCCGATACATTGAAATCACAAGTAAATTTCAATATCCCTAAGACCATAGGCGTATATTTAAGACTTGAGTAAGCAACATTTCTAACAAATTCACTAATTACCTTATTCCAAACCAAAATTGTAACTTCCAGTAGTAAGTTAGCCTTTTGCATTCAGTTGTAGCTAGAAGTATTCCAACTATTTGCCTACAATTCAATTTACAATGTCTAAAAACAATGCAAAAATTTTCTTCGTGAGTGTCTAATTCTGCTATTTCCCACTGTTAGTCCAGCTTATGATCGTTTTCTCCAAGCAAGCATGTAACTGTTATCAAAAAATATTTTAATATTAGTAAAAATAGTCAATTTGGAAAAAATTATACCAGCTTAAATAATTGCTTTGTAAAAAAAAATCAACGAGGTTCACGGACGTAGGATTAAATTAAAGAAGACACAAGTTTCTGCTCTCATCACACGTCGACACCATATGAAAGAAAACTTTGCATATATGACCATGTGTGATTTATTGCGTTTGGAATATATGATAATATGCTACAATAAGATAACACGACCGATTTCAAACTATCGAGTAGAATCGTATTTCTACATTGTATCGTATCTCCCACTACGTTACGTCTAACAGAATGAGATACCACGATCAANGTATGTCAGTTGACGAAATCACTAAATTCAAACTTTCGCGGAAAGTGGTCAGAAATTGAAGATTTTGAGACAAATTTTTTGTTATCTTATTCTGAACCTCTAGGTAATATGCTACAGTAAGATAACACGACCGATTTCAAACTATCGGTAGAATCGTATTTCTACATTGTATCGTATCTCCCACTACGTTACGTCTAACAGAATGAGATACCACGATCAATTTTCAGTATCTAATGTATCCAAAAATGTCTAGCTNATTTTCAGTATCTAATGTATCCAAAAATGTCTAGCTGTCAAAAAATATCTTTTGTTTCAAAGTTAACTAGGTTGTTGACTTGTAACCGCCTCAACCAAAATTTTCTTTCTGTGTTTGATGATTAATCTGTTCGTGTTAATATAATTTAATATTTCTCATAAATTACTGAATAATTATACTTTTTTATTAGATGTTAATGATTTGAAATTATGAACCCATTGGGAAATACTAACTCCTGTTAAGAAAGTAGGTTTCTGAAAACGGCCCGTGGCATAAACTAATTTCATACGAAGACCATTTGTGAAATTCTCTAAATTTTTTACCTCACCTTCTTTCCAGTTATTATAATATCTATTATTTATACGTATCGAAGTAAAATTAATATAATTNTTTTTTACCTCACCTTCTTTCCAGTTATTATAATATCTATTATTTATACGTATCGAAGTAAAATTAATATAATTTATTTATTCATCAAATTATACCCCAACTTGGTGTCATACATGATATGCTAGCCGTAAAAACGAATTATCAGCATTCACATTAAGTATTTCCCACATTTTAAATCAGGAATGCAATTAAATGCAACTTACTTTGCTTGGCCATAAAAAATTTCATAGTGTTGTGACTTGGAGTGATGGAGACGAAATATGCCACTTTCCAAACAATGAGAAAGTCATAAACAAAGAACATAATTAACTAATAATTTAATCTACGACAGCTGACACCACTAATGTGGTGATATGGTAAGTGCACTGTCCGATAAGCGGTAAATCTGGGTTCCAGTCTGAGAACCAGCGGTCACAAATTATTCAGTAAACATTTCCATTTAAATTTTCAGACTCTAAAAAGAAGGTACAATAATTTAAATACATTCAAGATTTTTTAATTTTGAAATCGGACTAAACAATATTTCTGATATATAGTTCTAGTTGGCGCTATATACATCGAATGGCGAAATTACGGCTTGAAAAACGTGGCATGGAAACTATGGCCTATGGAAAGTGCGGCCTCTAGAAAATTGTAGGAGAGTTTCATTTTTCCGAGATCTGTCTCCTGAAAATTACCACCACGATACCTTATTACATCTAATAGTAACGGTCAACAATAAAATAACGACAGTGAAAGTAATAGTGCAGTAAAAGGCAAAATAAGAAGTTGATGTTGAATGGAGTAAGATTTAATTTAAACTGGAATTCATTTTTGACAACTTCACATAAATAAAATTAGGGATGGGTATAAAATTTTGTCAGGAGTTTCAAATTCTTTGTCAATTTTGAAAACACTCGGATTCGGACATTATCAAGATTCCGCACTTGAAAGTAAAATTTAACCAACTTGAATGGGTATAAACTTTTCATAAATTTTAAAATATTTGTCAATTTAGAAAATACCCTTATTCGCGTATTATCAAGATTCCAGGCTTGCAGCTAAAATTTTATTAATTTGAATGAAAAAATTATGAATGGGTATAAAATTTTACTTTGTATCGCCAAAACAAAACACGTTACTAATAGCTTTCAAGGAATATCCGGCTTTCATCTATATAAAACAGTTTAAAAATCAGAAAGGTAATTAGGATAATATACGAAACACAATTGAAGAGAATATAAGAAAAAATAAGGATAATTGGGAGGATGGTAAGCATTTGGTTAAACGTAGGCTAATGTTGATAGTTTTCATTAGTGCTTCATCAATTTATCCTGATTATATACATTGATATCAATCTCAAATATCCATTGAAAAAAATCGATCTCTGTCTCTATCACTTTATGAAAAAATCGACAGCCAGCGAACTACACCGTCGATCATCTGATCGACAATTGATGAACAGTGATTTCGATCTTCTGAAGGAGACACCGATATACATCGATCTCGATCTTGCTTACCAGTTTGAAAATCGTTCCAGATCACCATCAGTCAATCTTGGTCAGATCCAAGATCGAATAGGTGCAACTATGTTTCAGAATGGAAGGAAAAGGAATAAATTTAAAAAACTCTTCTTAATTACTAACATACTGTATAATTTAGTAAATAACTTTCTACATATAATGAACATTTAGGTTTCTCAAAAAAAAAATTTGAAACAGCTCAAAATGGAAGCAAAAAAAAATTTTTTTAAATATATCTACTATTTTAAATTTTAGCACAACAAAATCGGATTCACGAGAGTATTACTAAACTTCTCACATTTTACGCCCTCGCGTAAGATGGTCGTTTATAAACCTAAAAAGAATTTTAGTGTAACAGTTTAAATATAGTTGAGTTCAAAATTGCCTATTAAATCAAACAAAATCTATTAAAGTGCGCAGGTTCGCAAAAGTTGCGCATTTTAGTAGCACCCGGATTATTTAAGCGAAATAATAACGAGAGGTCTCCATCTGTTTGTCTTAACAAAATATNCATTTTAGTAGCACCCGGATTATTTAAGCGAAATAATAACGAGAGGTCTCCATCTGTTTGTCTTAACAAAATATTAGTTCATTAATTACTAAGAAGCGATTTTTATAATACGTACCGGAGCGTGGGAGTGATGTTGTCGAACTTGTTGTAAGAAACTTAGTGATGCTTGTACAAAAAATTTCTTTATAATTTATTGCGCATATTTGGTTTACTGAGAAATGCTGAGCAACCATATTATTTTAGATGGTCATACTTACGTAACCGTAGTTGAGACTAGAGAATAAATTATTACTTTTAATACTAAATTATGGTTAACAATTCTTAATTAAATTTTAAGTGAATGATTTAAGGAATTATTTGCTAAAATAATATTTGACGCATATGTAACAATAAATTTTTCCAAGTAACACACAATGTTAGGAAAAATTGAGAGAATTGAAGCAATTGCTCTTAAGCCTCATTCAACCAAACCGAAATCAAGGTCAAAGCGTCACATGAAAAATAGTGAAGAGCAGGGATAGGTGTAGTTGGATGAAAGGGCATGGGCGAATTCAATGTCGTCACTTTCGCCGAACTAAATGAGAATTCGGAAGTGACAAAATGTACGTAAACGTTACAAAAAATTAAAAATTGATAAAAATTTAATACATCATAACCTAGAGAAGCCTCGTCGATGGTTAGGAAGCATCAATTTTTAGACAAAAATCCAATACTAGGAAATCCGATCCTAGTGTCGTCAAACCTCGAATTTTAAAAAGTTTGAGAATTAGGTACAAAGTAGGGTTTTGAGTTTATTCGGCACTCAAAACTGCCGTATATACTGTTCCCTTGACATGGTTTAATGAAACTCATATTGTATATTTTTTATCCAAATAAAACGCTTTTTGAATAAACGCAAACTAAGCAGGAGTTGATTTTTAAAAGATTCGGAGTCTACGCATTTTTAGCTAAAAAATGACGTCTCGCATGATCCCTGACCCAATAAGCAATGGAGTGAGCTCTCCTCCTAAGTAAGACAAATCTTTTGCTAAAGACTGAACCTCTTCAAATTGTTTTCACCAAAATTTGGCTAAAATCATGAAAATATTAACTTTCCAGGAAGTTTTGAAATGGGTGATTGGAAGTACTGTTCCTCCTGAACATACTAGAGGAATTTAAATATTAGGTTTAGGTCTGGACCGACCTAATTTTTCTCGACTTTCACACTCTCGGTTTGAGTCTGAGTTTGTTGTAACTTAAGAGGCTAAAATATTAAGTCCAGACCAACATTTGGCTTGATTGGTTGGATGCTTAGATTAACCACCAGTAAAATTTAAGAAAACTAGTTACGATTTTAATACTTTAGATGACCACTGTTTCCTAAACTTCCGGTTTCATAAAAATGATATGCTAAAATTATGAGAATGTTTAAATGTAAATTAGCATCCACAGAAAATGGATTAACTGACTGTTCCTACCTAAACAGCCAGATCCTACTTTCGATTTTTTTTCAAAATTCAACCTTTTTTTAGACCCAATACTTAATTAATTATTAAAAACATTACGTAATTTACAATTAAAACTAAAACAAATGAAACTAAAACTTAAATATTGGTTATAAACTGAAGAAAAACAAAAAAACGAAACTCTTGGTTTGGACTTAATCTCAGACCTAAAGTGAGAGGGAATTAGGTCTGGAATTAAGTTTTTGAAAGACGGACTAAGTCTTGAGGAAGGAGAAAGTCCTTCTACGCCACATATTTGTGGCGCGAATCTCATAATCAGGTCTGGTACAGACCTAAACTTAATATTTAAATTCCTCTACTANTCACATATTTGTGGCGCGAATCTCATAATCAGGTCTGGTACAGACCTAAACTTAATATTTAAATTCCTCTACTATTCCACTTTTCTGACTGAAAGTGTTGCAGTATTTTTAAGAAACCATGTGTCGGGGCGATATTATTCCGCGATCGATTAATTAAAAAAATCAAAAATGGTAAATTAAAAATTAGTGAAAAAATTGTTACTTTCTTGCTAAAAACAACCTCTTGGGTTGAATTCTTAAGGAAGAAAATTGAGTTTTACAAAGCAGTCATTTGACGAAAAACCCCTAATGTTGTGGAGGTTATGTTTAGGATCTTGCTAACAAGTCCATGTGTGTACATTCTATTTAAAGTGACGATACCCTAACATACGCACTGAAGATTTACAATACCTACTGCGGATGTGATGTACATTACGTACTGCCCATGAAAGCGCCTCCCGTAAATGTAGAATATCTACTGCAGATGTGATGTACATTACGTACTGCCCATGAAAACGCCTCCTGCAAATGTAGAATACCTACTGCGCACGCACAACTCCGATTGCGCATATACAATGTTTACTGCGCTAATATAATGATTAAATTACATGTACGACATATTCTGCACGTACAGAATGCCTAATACTGCGTATTCATTCAGTAAGTTTCCTACCAATGTCAAAGCTAAATTGACTCAAAATGTGTTCCGAGTCAATGACTCAAAATGTGTTCCGAGTCAATGACTCAAAATGCCTCCCGAAGCATTGACTGGCCTTAATTATAGTCTATTGTAAACTGGATATAAAACAATTTTTGTTGGCCTCGGCAAAACAAATTTATTTTATTTTACAAATCTGTTTACTTTAAGCTAAATTGGCAGAGTATAACATACACCAAACCACCCAACCAAAGAAATTTTCTCAAATTTTCAAAAAACCGTAACTTTTTTAGTATAATAATTTCTCCAATGGAGTTTCCGACATTTTGTTCCGTATTATCAAGAATTCCATCCGCCTATATAATTCCAACGGAAATGATTATACTAAAAGTTTGACAATTTTTCAAAATTTTGCTGTAATTTTGAAAAAAAATCAATATTTTGATTCCAAATTTTTTGATTAATTTTCTGGGTGGAAGGAGGTGACTTTTGAGATAGACAGAAATTAAAAACAAGGTTCATTAAACTGCGTAAAAGTTTATCAAACTTTTTGTGTAATTTTGAAAAAATTCATTTGTGGAGAAACTAATGCGTCAAATTAAAAAATATTTGGGGATATTCTAATAACGGAGGTATGAAATAGTGTGCCCAATTTGGTAAAGATCGGTTGACACATGTGAGATTTCAGAAAAACAGCCATTACCAGATGAATATCACCAATTGAGCTCAACAACCATTGTCTCTCAGCCCTGGAATGGTGACCAAAAATCCTTCTAGTTTCTTTACCTCACAATGAAACAAATATTACATTAATTGGTGCACCAATTAATTAGTAATAAATTTCAAAAGGAGATACCTCATTTTAAAACACGCTGTATATCTCAAGGTATATGACGTGACACTGCTTGGAATAGAAGAGATGGATTAGAAAAAGTTATAGTATTTAATCATATATAATTGTGGATGGAATTAAATCCTTGGTCAAATTTTTAGACATTAATAATTACTTGAGTTAAAGTTTTTTTTAACTATAGTGTTATGAAGAAGCAGTACANATTAAATCCTTGGTCAAATTTTTAGACATTAATAATTACTTGAGTTAAAGTTTTTTTTAACTATAGTGTTATGAACAGAAGCAGTACGTTAATTTCAGTAAGTAGCTTAAGTAGTTTAGTTTGTCAGAACAATTTCTCATATCATCCCTTATCCGGTTCTGTGATAATATAATGTACTAATATTTGGCGTTTCGGACTCAATTTGACGAAAAAGTTGTAACTGTAACAATGAGGCTGTTGAAATTTAAAACGAAACTTCAACGGTGGTCCAGCATTTTTATGCTGCAATTCATCTTTCTGAAGGCAAAATATGCAGGTAAAGGCTCGAATGGCATTCATGGTGTTCACATTTTAAAATACCTAAAGTGGAGATAGACCCATACCTTTTTTGTTTTATAGTTATGAGACGAAATTTAGACTCAGTGCGAAACTGCGTTTTTTAAAGTTTCTATTTCTATTTTATACATTACCGCTAATGTTGTCGCTTCACTTTTTGAATTGCTTTACAAATTTAGCATATACAAATCAGTAATCCCTTGAAAGACATGTGATAAAAAGCCTGGAATATTCATTCGGCCAAAATAAAAACGATAGTCGCTGAATAAATTTATAACAATTCGTCTTTAGCGATTTGTCAACGGTTTGCTGTTAGATTGTTACCAGTGACCAACTTTTAAATTATCTGTGTTATATGTTTACCATAATAGCTGAATTTTTGACATTCATTTTTATAAAGTCTTGTCCCGCCCATTTAATCATCTGGAACTATTACCCAGTGTAAGGAGCATCATTAGAATATTAAAAAAATGCACAGTTAATTTATAGAACTTGAAATATCTCCAAATGGTAATTTAGTTTATTATTGTATAACTTTCTCAGCGTATGACGAATGGAATTATTTTGTATACACTTGAAAATACTAATATAAAGAACATTGGTTGCTTCTGTGAGATGGAANGAACTATTACCCAGTGTAAGGAGCATCATTAGAATATTAAAAAAATGCACAGTTAATTTATAGAACTTGAAATAACTCCAAATGGTAATTTAGTTTATTATTGTATAACTTTCTCAGCGTAAGACGAATGGAATTATTTTGTATACACTTGAAAATACTAATATAAAGAACATTGGTTGCTTCTGTGAGATGGAANTGACGAATGGAATTATTTTGTATACACTTGAAAATACTAATATAAAGAACATTGGTTGCTTCTGTGAGATGGAATATTGAAGGATGTTGGGGATAAAGTTGTTATAATGTTTCGGGGAAGGGTCTGGGCTTAGGGTACTGTCAGATGTCAAACAATCACGGAACATGGAAATGGGAATGTGAAATCTGAATTGTATTGTCTTGAGAGAGATGTTGATTGGACGAAGATTGGAGAGATAAAGTAATACGCCTTCTTAAAAATCTTAGATTTCCCAGTGTAAAAAAAACGATTTGTTAAGGCAAGCCGACTTCAGACTCACCGAGTGGCCGTTTGTCGTCTGGACAGTGAAAGAGTCGGACGCAAGAAAAAGCAGATAAAGGTCACTTTTCCATCTGAGACTTCGATTTCAGAGAGAACATTGATGAGGAAGTACATAGTTGAAGNGCAGATAAAGGTCACTTTTCCATCTGAGACTTCGATTTCAGAGAGAACATTGATGAGGAAGTACATAGTTGAAGGGACTAGCTCAAAGATTGATTATTAGTTGCGACAACTATGATGGAATTCCACTTTTTGGAAATAGACATGAACGGAAAAGGAAATATCTCAGCAATTTTCAAATTAGACTACANGCAGATAAAGGTCACTTTTCCATCTGAGACTTCGATTTCAGAGAGAACATTGATGAGGAAGTACATAGTTGAAGAGACTAGCTCAAAGATTGATTATTAGTTGCGACAACTATTNGAGACTAGCTCAAAGATTGATTATTAGTTGCGACAACTATTATGGAATTCCACTTTTTGGAAATAGACATGAACGGAAAAGGAAATATCTCAGCAATTTTCAAATTAGACTACAACGCATTGTAATATCAAACTACATTTTAAATAAGTTTACGGATATTTAGTGGAGAGTATCGGGTATTGTCTCTAGTGTAACCGGTAGCAATAATAGGAGGGTTACGTCTGAACACATCAAATTTTACAGAGGTTTGAATAAACAGTTTGCTTGATGTGATCAAGGTTATCCAAATCTAGATTTCGAATTATCAACAAATACACATGTCCAAAGTTTTAAGTACAACGGCTAAGTCTGCCAATTGCTAAAATTTATACCAATGATTATCCTACTTGAACCGAAATTCTAATACAAAATACAGCATCGTCAAAGGCCCTCTTTCTGGTAGTGAGACGAACTAATATTATATCAAAATTTGAAGCACTTATGAATACCCCATATAGTTGTGGACCTTCTGAACATTTTTCTACAGTCCACATCCAAAGTCACCGAGCGATTTGAGCACTTTCAGTTTGTGGTTGAGCATGNTTGCTAAAATTTATACCAATGATTATCCTACTTGAACCGAAATTCTAATACAAAATACAGCATCGTCAAAGGCCTTCTTTCTGGTAGTGAGACGAACTAATATATATCAAAATTTGAAGCACTTATGAATACCCCATATAGTTGTTGACCTGCTGAACATTTTTCTACAGTCCACATCCAAAGTCACCGAGCGATTTGAGCACTTTCAGTTTGTGGTTGAGCATGTNCTGAACATTTTTCTACAGTCCACATCCAAAGTCACCGAGCGATTTGAGCACTTTCAGTTTGTGGTTGAGCATGTTTTGTGCTAATTCGATTCCACAATTCTTCTTTTTGTTGCAGATTGTGGATTCATTTCTTGGAAATCAAGGTCAGAACCAACAGAGATGAAGAATACGCAGTATGACCCAAACGATGATGCAAGTGTGTGTATTCAGCAGTATATACAGAGAACAATTGCAGGTAAATACAGACTTGATCAATTTTATCCAGTTACGTCATGCGGATGCATTACCTTTAATAAACATCGATAATCTGTGGGCATAAGTATTTGCCGTGCGCTGTTTAAAATTGATAAAGTAGATTTTGATTATAGAAGCCATAGTAATCAATGTTGTCTCTATGTGAACAATAAAATCTGCGGTACTAATGCAACAGCTACGCTTTAAGATAACATTTGCTACGTCACCGATATGTTCGATTATGCTTAAAGATTCCCAACAATGTTGCAAATTCAAATACGCTTTATACACAAATATATTTAAACTTGCTATATCTGACTCCCATGGGGAGGTTTTTAACTATAAGCCATTAGCCGTAGCATTTGTTCGGCTAGTTTGAGCTCAGAACATTACTGAAATGTTGCAATTTTAATTCCAGACAATGCTCAACCTGACTATTTGTTTCTTTCTGCCTAAGGGAAGTCAAATTAAAAAAAAAATTTTTTTTTTACCTGTTCATAGGTTTGTTTCGGCTGAAGTTTACATGAATATTCTAGTCCCATGATGAACAATGTATGAATATCTTATATGTATGTAAAGTTTCCCGGCCAGAATACCCCAATGGTAGAATTATCTGCACATGCCGAATTGTAATAGTTTGTCCAGTTGAAATTTTGTCAAATTTCAGGTTTACTAGTTACAAAATTTCACATGAAAATGTAATAATTTATTTTAAAATTGTTAAGAATTGTATTTGGAACATGTACATATTTCCAGAAGAACGAGAAAATTTCATAAATGTGATGTTTTTTATTGACACTATATGGGTNTGGAACATGTACATATTTCCAGAAGAACGAGAAAATTTCATAAATGTGATGTTTTTTATTGACACTATATGGGTTGAACCAATGAACCAACTTAGCTTCACCTTTACAGATTTATGCACTAAGATATGAATCACAAGTCCATTTGTAATACTGGTTGGCAACTTGTTTAGTCTGCTGTAAAAAAAATTGANCACTAAGATATGAATCACAAGTCCATTTGTAATACTGGTTGGCAACTTGTTTAGTCTGCTGTAAAAAAAATTGACAAAGTGAAGTCAACCTCTTGTTTCATTTGCTCATCTAACGAAGTTTGGTGAAAGGAGAAGAAGATGGTTACCCCTATACTGGAACAAACTGTATTATTTTAGTTAGTTTGAATTTTTCACTTTTGTGATAAACTTCCTGATTTAATTTTCATTCCAGATGCCTCTCAGAATATCTTCTCTGAGGAAAAGTTAAAAAATATGACATTTTACATTATGTCACTCTCGAATGGTTGTAAACGGGACGACGAAAGAAGTAAATGTCCGCCAACTATTGAAGCGGTTACTATACTATTCGCTAAACTAACAACGGATGTAGAGGGGTTCCAGCAAACTATTCAACATTTCCAAAACACAAATTATAATGCAATGGCCACAGTTGAAAAATTATGGTTATTAGGGAATATAAGTGCTCGGTTGGATTTCTTGGGACGGGAAGCTGCAACAGAAGCTCGTGGAGAATGTTTGGATCAATTGCGTGCCAAGGTCCAAGCCATAACCTACAATATAACTGCATTGGAGGATATAATTAACGTAAGTTAAAGAAGTCAAACATGCGAAATTTACCCTTCACATTAAGATTCGCTTTACACATACTTTCACTTGATAATTCACTTATATTGTGAATGTCTATTTGNTTACCCTTCACATTAAGATTCGCTTTACACATACTTTCACTTGATAATTCACTTATATTGTGAATGTCTATTTGCAAATACAGAGAATTCTAGTTGTAATGACTTCAGCAAAATGGCCCTCCGGTAATAATGTAGAAAACACATTGTACCAGGTAGATAATATGAAAGTCATATGCATTCAACTCGGTTATATTACACCTATGAATATTTATATCTTTGTGGCCGTNTTACCCTTCACATTAAGATTCGCTTTACACATACTTTCACTTGATAATTCACTTATATTGTGAATGTCTATTTGGAAATACAGAGAATTCTAGTTGTAATGCCTTCAGCAAAATGGCCCTCCGGTAATAATGTAGAAAACACATTGTACCAGATAGATAATATGAAAGTCATATGCATTCAACTCGGTTATATTACACCTATGAATATTTATATCTTTGTGGCCGTTTGCACAGCCTGAACATTTCAGATGTATTACGCGAAAAAGCAAAATATTGCGGCACAAGGATTATTTACCCCATTGCCTCTCTTTCAGACTAATATAAGCAACAAATTTTGTATAGGGGGGGAGGGGAGGTGAATTGTATCAAAACTCTAATTGACGAATTATGTTGTACACTTTATGGCAACTCAAATTATAACTCATTACGTTAAGACATTTCCAAGTAATTGAATATTTCAAATGCTAGTAAACGTAAAAAGTTTAGAANATTACACCTATGAATATTTATATCTTTGTGGCCGTTTGCACAGCCTGAACATTTCAGATGCATTACGCGAAAAAGCAAAATATTGCGGCACAAGGATTATTTACCCCATTGCCTCTCTTTCAGACTAATATAAGCAACAAATTTTGTATAGGGGGGGAGGGGATGTGAATTGTATCAAAACTCTAATTGACGAATTATGTTGTACACTTTATGGCAACTCAAATTAGAACTCGTTACGTTAAGACATTTCCAAGTAATTGAATATTTCAAATGTTAGTAAACGTAAAAAGTTTAGACCAAACTATATTAATTTTATCTAAAGGCGACTTTAAAAGTACATTTCAAAATTGTTTGGAACTTCAATTGGATTCNCAAACTATATTAATTTTATCTAAAGGCGACTTTAAAAGTACATTTCAAAATTGTTTGGAACTTCAATTGGATTCAAATAGTTTTATCATGTGTAATCATTGATTATACATGATAGTTATTTACCGAATTAGTCAAAATTGGTATATCATCCGTAATAATGATACATAGCTTAATATATAATTTCAGGAGTATAATCAAAAAAACGTAATCAAGTTTATGACTCAAGCAATACTAACGGGATTGGACAATCCAGAACTTGAGAATGCATTCTTGGTAATGTCCAAAATTGAACGCGATAAGGCAATATGTGCAGTCATGAAGACTATTCTACCATTTGAATATAAACAACAATTCCTCAACAATCGAATTTTTGAATCTATTTTGACATTTGGAAAAAAAATGGAGACATACTCAACCGGAGTATTTGAGACCATTCTTGAATTTCTGATTGACAATGTCAAATTTAACACTTCGCTGTCATCACTCTACATTTTCCGACTCGCATACGAAGCAAACAGAAATCCACAGAACCAGCTACGACATAAGTTTACAGACGATATCCAAAATATTTTTTGGGAAAACAAACTATGTATCCAAAATGTTAACACTAGTCGGTTGCTAGTAGTGAGAACAGATACAAATGCGGATATTATAAAATATGCTTTGACCGGAAATTATGATGGAGTCAACTCTTGCACGTAAGTCTGAGAAGTTTTATTATCTGTTGCAAACACTTTANTGACCGGAAATTATGATGGAGTCAACTCTTGCACGTAAGTCTGAGAAGTTTTATTATCTGTTGCAAACACTTTACGAATCTCTCCGTCCGTCCGTCGCTGCTCTAATTCAAAAGTAAATTGATGGATCAAGATGGGTTGTTTACTAATAAGTACTCAATTCACTAGAACGGATAAGTTCGAAAATGAACCATATCCGTCAACTATGATCTGGTATTTTCAACGTTTTTCCGAGACTCAAATTTTTTCTTCAGGGATTTTACATGTTAAATAAAAAGTCAAATATTTCGAGAACTAATAAATGGATCAAAATAGGGTTCTCACTGCGGGATCACGATTGCATCAAGCACTTGTTTTACTCGTGCATTGCGCATTGTACTTGCGCAGTGGACTTACCTTTATACTGCCCACCTCCCTCAATAAATTTGTATTAGCTGTGTAAATTTCAAGACGATTTTTAAAATTTCCTTAATTTTATCCAAAAAAAAATTTTGTTTTTGATAATATTTCTTTAATTTTATCCAAAAAACTTTTTTGTTTTTTGATAAAATTATAATTTTTTGTGTCATTTAGCAACAATTAAAACAGTCATTGCTTAGCATCCTTAAACAAAAATTAGCACAGACGTGTTTGCATTTTGTTGTCATAAATGGTAAATTTTGGATAAATCGATATAAAATTCACAAAGTTTCTTAAGATATTTCTTTTTAAAATTCTGCTGTGTGGTTTCATAGTTATTTTATTTCTGTTTTAGTTAAAATTCATTTAAATTTTGTAATCAGTTTAATATAAATTATATTTCATTCTCAGTACCATTCATAGTTACGTAGTTAATAACTAAAGTGAATTTGAAACAGGATCATAGAGATTTAGAGCGTTTCGTAATTNTGACCGGAAATTATGATGGAGTCAACTCTTGCACGTAAGTCTGAGAAGTTTTATTATCTGTTGCAAACACTTTATGAATCTCTCCGTCCGTCCGCCGCTGCTCTAATTCAAAAGTAAATTGATGGATCAAGATGGGTTGTTTACTAATAAGTACTCAATTCACTGGAACAGATAAGTTCGAAAATGAACCATATCCGTTAACTATGATCTGGTATTTTCAACGTTTTTCCGAGACTCAAATTTTTTCTTCAGGGATTTTACATGTTAAATAAAAAGTCAAATATTTCGAGAACTAATAAATGNGATAAGTTCGAAAATGAACCATATCCGTTAACTATGATCTGGTATTTTCAACGTTTTTCCGAGACTCAAATTTTTTCTTCAGGGATTTTACATGTTAAATAAAAAGTCAAATATTTCGAGAACTAATAAATGGATCAAAATAGGGTTCTCACTGCGGGATCACGATTGCATCAAGCACTTGTTTTACTCGTGCATTGCGCATTGTACTTGCGCAGTGGACTTACCTTTATACTGCCCACCTCCCTCAATAAATTTGTATTAGCTGTGTAAATTTCAAGACGATTTTTAAAATTTCCTTAATTTTATCCAAAAAAAATTTTGTTTTTGATAATATTTCTTTAATTTTATCCAAAAAACTTTTTTGTTTTTTGATAAAATTATAATTTTTTGTGTCATTTAGCAACAATTAAAACAGTCATTGCTTAGCATCATTAAACAAAAATTAGCACAGACGTGTTTGCATTTTGTTGTCATAAATGGTAAATTTTTGATAAATCGATATAAAATTCACAAAGTTTCTTAAGATATTTCTTTTGAAAATTATGCTGTGTGGTTTCATAGTTATTTTATTTCTGTTTTAGTAATATAATATTGTTTAATATAAATTATATTTCATTCTCAGTACCTATTCATAGTTACGTAGTTAATAACTAAAGTGAATTTGAAACAGGATCATAGAGATTTAGAGCGTTTCGTAATTTNATTCATAGTTACGTAGTTAATAACTAAAGTGAATTTGAAACAGGATCATAGAGATTTAGAGCGTTTCGTAATTTTTATTTGTATTATAGCCATTACTCAATTGTTAATTCATTTACTTTGCCTTATCCGAGCTAAGTTTTGCACCTCTTCAAATAACAATGTAGGAAAATGTACATGAAAAGCAGATAGAGTTTACCCCTTCATTAATTTCCCTCAAAGTTTTCGTATGAAATTGAAAAACCCACTAAGAATTTCGTATCTTCTACCTCATTGGAAAAACTTCAATCGAAGATTTCGTAAAATTAGAGTTGGTACCAATTCCAAATCACCAATATGGAACTATTCGCTTAATTGTTTGAAAGACAACAAACACTTGTCTAGCAATTGAAGTCTATTGAAGAAGTCTATTGAATTCTAGCAATTCTCCCAAATTTGCAAGTCGATCCGTCGTATAATTTTCTCTTTAACAAATCAGTCAGAAATTTGTACATTAGGCAAATGACAATTTGATGTACAAGTTCTTCACTATACGCGATTTCATTCATAGAAAATATGTATTCTAGAAATCATAATGATTTTGATGTAGTTAATGACAGTAATAATTAATTATAGGTTTAAATGGGAAATTTATCCAGTTTTGCAAACAAAGAGCGATAGAGTACAGTTTGTCATAAGACCAGCTATAGACTCGTTGGCAGACCAGAGTGTAAACGAGCAGAAATCCTGGAATTTGATGGAACTAAATAACAGAGTTGTTTTGAGCAAAAGTGATAGTATCAGCAGATTTTGGACATTTGAAGCAGATGACACTGAAAAATCCGAGTTTACACTAATGACAAATGTAAAAAATATTCCATATTTCATCTGCACGGGAGAAGGTGCAAATGCAACAACCTATCCGGTGACACTAATTCAGAATATCAACTACGAAACAACAATATCCAGACTTTGTCATTGGACGTTTTGGCCTGATATGTCTGTTCTCCGAACTATTTAGATATATTATATTTTGTCGTTAAAAGCTACTTCGTTCCAAAGGAGTTTTCTTTACTTTTCTTTACTTTTCTTTACTTTTCTTTACTTTTCTTACAAATTGGTATATTTTATACTTCAATTGAAATATGTTTAAGTTGAATAATTAAATCCTCTCATTAAAAAAACTAATTGCGTAATAATAAAACGTTTCACATAGTTTTATTAAAAATATGATAAGCATATCAGTTAGTTCTCTCTAGAAATTGCTTGACAACCATCCGTCATCCATGCTCAATAAATGATGCCTTTTACACACTACATTATTATAGTGCTATTTTTGAATTAATTCTAAATGATTTCAAATACATGAAAAATACAAGAAAAACAAATTGATACTCTGCAAGTTAACAATGAAGTTTTCATTTAGCCCATTTTTAACGTTATTCTTGCGGATTTTATTACTAAGAATTATGTTTATTCACAAGAGTAGGATGAATGGAATTTATAATTAGTCTAATTTTATGGAATACTATTTCATATTCTTTATGAATAAATATGATACAACCTAAACTGAGAAAGATAGTAAGTCAGCTCACGAGCCCAATGTACAAGCTTAGCCGAGATTCAAGCTGAACTGAGCATTTTTCACCTATTGTGAACCATGGACCCAACCGAGTAGAAATTCTAGTGAATTGAGCCAAGCCAAAAATATGCTCCGTTTGCTTGCTTCATTTACTAACCAACAGAACATGTTTTTTTTCTTAAAATACTATCAATGAATTTCCGCCCGCAAGAAATAAGATCGGACNTAGTGAATTGAGCCAAGCCAAAAATATGCTCCGTTTGCTTGCTTCATTTACTAACCAACAGAACATGTTTTTTTTTCTTAAAATACTATCAATGAATTTCCGCCCGCAAGAAATAAGATCGGAGTAATAAATCTGCTTAGGAGTTTCCGACAGAATATGATGATAATCAAACGGAATGTGCTGCTAATGATGTTAACAACGATATGACTTATACCAGGACGGGCATCGCTTTGTTTTACCTCCAGAGGTCATCAAAGATAAGACACATGAACAAACTTAACATCGGCAAATAAGGTATCGTTGGATTGCTCTTGTCAAATAAATCACGAATATCAAAAGGTTGAGCCTTTGTGCTTTATCACTTAGTCTATGGGTTAGGAAATGTCATAAAAACTATTTATTTAAACATAGTCAAATGAGGTATCGTTTGAGAGCTCTTCCAAAACCAACTGAAGTCGCTCCATTAATTACCTCCGGATATAAAAAAAATATCAGTAATAATACTACAGAAGAACTTGGTTATAATGTGTGGAAGATAATGAAATTCTTGGTATATTGAACATGAGCGTTGTTCATTAAGTCTGATATGTAGGAAATAGAATGTTACAAACCTCACCTATAGTAATCATCACCTAAAGGGACGAATTAACAAGGTCTCGTCGAATTACTTATAGGCGAGACCCAGTGTAGTGTTAATAATTATTGCAACATATTGTAAATGTAAATTTCAAAAAAGGACACTTCAGCGAAAATTGGTTTTTCGGATGAGGCTACATATTTTTCACTCAACTTTGATTATCCCGTACTCTAGTGTTTTCAATTGAGGTAATTTTGAAAATTCATGTCGTAATTAGGTACCCAATCATAATTTTTTTCATCCAAATTGGTGAAGTTCAGTTTCTAACCCGGAGAATTTTATAATAGCCGGATAGAGTACTCTCTAAAATAANCAGCGAAAATTGGTTTTTCGGATGAGGCTACATATTTTTCACTCAACTTTGATTATCCCGTACTCTAGTGTTTTTAATTGAGGTAATTTTGAAAATTCATGTCGTAATTAGGTACCCAATCATAATTTTTTTTATCCAAATTGGTGAAGTTCAGTTTCTAACCCGGAGAATTTTATAATAGCCGGATAGAGTACTCTCTAAAATAATTTTCCAAAATTTCTGACGTAATTTAGTGCCCAATTCATAATTTTTTCAATCCAAATTGGTGAAGTTTAGTTTCTAACCCGGAGAATTTTATAATACCCGGATTCTTGTATTCTCCAAAATGAATAATTTTCCAAAATTCCTGACGTAATTCATTGCCCAATCATAATTTTTTCCATCTAAATTGGTGAAGTTTAGTTTCTATGCTGGAAAATTTTATAAATATCCGAATTCATGTATTTACCTACAGTATTTTCCAAATTAAATTTATTTTTTCAAAATTCTTGACAAAATGAATCATCCATTCGTAATTATTGCCATTTCAATTGGTCAACTTTACTTTGTAACCCGGGATGATAATAATGCCCGGGTTCGGGTATTTCCTAAATTAACTAATTTTTCAAAAATCCTGATCAACTTTTGACACCCAATACTTTTTTGTAATTGCGGAAAGAAGCAAGAATAAATTATGTTTCACTTCACCGAAGGTCATAATTATTATTTTGAGTTTACACTTTATTATTACCCTCACTTTCAAAAGAAGGGAAATGGCGGCTATGATTTCNATAATTATTATTTTGAGTTTACACTTTATTATTACCCTCACTTTCAAAAGAAGGGAAATGGCGGCTATGATTTCGGCTAGTAGTGTTTCGTGATCCTGACACTCAACCCATGACGACGACGATGGTACGTGAAGTGGGACCTCAAGGTTGTCATCTGTAAGTTATGTTTATTCTGCGTACGNATAATTATTATTTTGAGTTTACACTTTATTATTACCCTCACTTTCAAAAGAAGGGAAATGGCGGCTATGATTTCCGCTAGTAGTGTTTCGTGATCCTGACACTCAACACATGACGACGACGATGGTACGTGAAGTGGGACCTCAAGGTTGTCATCTGTAAGTTATGTTTATTCTGCGTACGNACATGACGACGACGATGGTACGTGAAGTGGGACCTCAAGGTTGTCATCTGTAAGTTATGTTTATTCTGCGTACGCTTCTCCTTCACATATGACTTCAAAACTGGAATGGCTACGTTCAAGAAAATTTTTATAACTATATAATATTCAAATTACAAAAACTCAAGTAAACTTTCCCAGAACTGTCGAATCCAACTTTTTCAACTTTCTTTACTAACTTATCTGTTTCTACATTTAAAATCTTCAATTATCTCAACCACTGAAGAAAACAAGTAGAAAAGTTAGAGCAGTATAAAATTCTTTCTTTCAAGTCTAAACTTACAGTTTGACCCTCATTTCACTACCTTTAGATACCATTTAACTCTGCTTAGAAACTACTGTGCAATCCTTGAAATTTTATTCAAAATTGCACTTGTATCAGCAGAAATAATGAAGTTGTGAATTATCAGCAAAATTTTCCTTATTATTTCTAAACTTGGACTGATCTGGTGTATCCGCCATCAGAAAAAGTTGGATGTTTGACTTGATTCTACCAGTTAAAAAGTAACCCACGATACCTCATTCAGGTGAACTTGTAATAACCGACGTACGGGTCTGAGACGTAAACCTTAACGGTAGCTGATATTTATAGTTCATATATTTATATATTATTTAACTTTTTGAATCAGAATAGCTTCTTTATTTTTCAAATCAGGTAATGGAGTATTTGTGTCCGACATCTCGTTACTGTTGGAGTTACCGTAGTTTTTAAATCTCATATTCATTCAAGATGTAGGACGAATTACATTTTCATGGAAATTGGTTTCAAATAACATTATATAAAAGTATACAAAGCGTAGACACTCGATATGATCCAAATTGTCTACAAATTGTCAAATAGAACTCACTTTTCCGAATCAATTGTAAGAACGGGTGGAATTGGATTTACGCAAAGTATTTAAAAAGATTTACGAACCTAAAAACGCATATGTATGATGTATTCAGACATACATCTGTTAAAAACGCAAACGTAGTTTAAACATATAAATGTATAGTCCATTAAATGAACAACCGGGAGATTCAAATGAATAACCTCCAACATATTTTTACCTGTGGTCTCGGAACTTTTGAATATCGTCAGAATAATAAGTGCCTGCTGGGGCTTTAGAAATTAACCACTCAGAAATAGAAATTCTAAATTACTAATTGCACAATATCTAAAATGATCGAAATTTTTTGCAATTATATTATTGTAAATTATACATGTCATACCTAGTACAAAGTTATTTTCATAACACGCTACAAAATCAAGATACTAGGGATTTATGTATTTCACAACATCCAACTCGATATGATCCAAAATAGTCAACGCGCTTTTTATGTTCAGCTTGGATATTGTCTGTATGAAGAAGGACGGCATTTTCAGCATTTATTGTTATCGGTACATATAGTTTGATGGCAGAATAGTTTAGTTTATGCATTGATAGTTGTGATTAAGTAAACTTATTAAAATAATTCGAAATTTGTTATCTTTCTCCTTATTTTTCGCTCATTTCTAGTTGCTAAGGGGGGAAATGTTGGATGTTCGCATTTACAAAACACAATCTAATTTAATTAAAATTTGAATTTTGAGGCATTGGAGGTATGAAAGATTCTCTCTGTAAGTGGAAATAACCTAATAGTGGAACAAGCGGGAGATTCAAATGAATAACCTCCAACATACTTTTATCTGTGGTGTGAACTTTCGTATATCGTCAGAATAATAAGTGCTTGACCACTCAGAAACAAGAAATTCTAAATTACTAACTGCAATTTATCTAAATTGATCGAAATTTTTTGCCACAAATAAATTATACATGTCATGCCTGGTACAAAGTTATTTTCATAACACGCTACAAAATCAAGAATGTATGGGATTTTTATGATTTGGAGCCGAATTTGTCGCTTTAACATACCTCACTTCACTTGGCTTGAGCGAACCCGATGTAGAATAATAACAAGTTTCCGGCTGGTGAGAGACTCCACTAGAATTGTCATGTTTAATTTTTCAATTGAAAAATTGTTGGCGTCTTAATGAAAAATCGTTTCTCGTTTTGTTTTTAACTTTTTTTTTGTAATGCTTAAACAAAAGTGGTAGAAATTGAGCTTGGTTTGTAGTTCGTACAGACTATATACATAATCACGGTAAACTAGTAAATCACCAGGTTCTTCATTCACCAAATGGAAACATTTAAGTATAATTTTGACGGTTGTGAGGAATGTATTTACAGTAACTTTTAAATATAAATATATATGGGGTTATCTAATGGTTACACGTCTGAAATTAAAAGTCACGCTATCCCCGCCGCAGCTTATCTGATAGCAAATAGAACATGCGCATACATCACGCAAGAAGCATGCGGAGACCTCATAACTTGCAATTTTCCGTGAAAATGTTTCCAGATTGGAAATAAATAAACACGTAAATTATTTGAAATCCAGCATTAATTATGAATAGATTTTACTTTTCCAATGAAAATAAGTTATGGATTTAATAGGGATAAAATTATGTCGTATGTTTTTTTAAGTTGACAGATTTGTTTAATGTCGAAGGTTAAGAATACCCGCGTTAAACAATATGTACAACATTCCAATTCTTTATAATACCTTGTTCTTCGTACTACTCCTGATTTTTNTACCCGCGTTAAACAATATGTACAACATTCCAATTCTTTATAATACCTTGTTCTTCGTACTACTCCTGATTTTTAGTTTCCAAGACTAAAATTTTAGGTTATCTCGCACTGTTGGGAAAAAGAATTCAAGTTTCACGATCGAGTTTTTTTTCCATGTATAGTTGAGCGGTAATAAGTTTGACCGAAAAAAAAACGAAATTCGGAGTTCAGTACTTTCGACAGAAATCTTATTCTTTTTTGACACTAACTATTCGCGTANTGGTTTCCAAGACTAAAATTTTAGGTTATCTCGCATTGTTGGGAAACAGAATTCAAGTTTCACGATCGAGTTTTTTTTCCATGTATAGTTGAGCGGTAATAAATTTGACCGAAAAAAAAAACGAAATTCGGAGTTCAGTACTTTCGACAGAAATCTTATTCTTTTTTGACACTAACTATTCGCGTACTTGTAAAAACTTTCATATTAAGCAACCGTTTTAAAAATTGGTAAAGAAATAGTATTTCTAAGAATGAATTTATGATTTTGTAATATCTAAGTTGAAACTCCCCTGTTCGTCCCTGTCGAAAAGCTTCACTGAAAATCGGTGTAAAAGGGAAGATATGATGAATAGCAACCATTTTCGAATTTAGTTGTAGAAAATATTTTCAGTGTTGTTGAGATATCCTTTTTCAAATTTCAAAATGAACTTCATGGTTTCTGCAGCAAATAAGAAACACGATTTGTTTTGTATGCAACATACAGTACAGCTCGGCTATAACAAAGTTTCAGGGACCCGGAAATTTGGTTCATAACAGCCGATGTTCATAAACANTATTTATAAAATATATTTCAGTGTTGTTGAGATATCCTTTTTCAAATTTCAAAATGAACTTCATGGTTTCTGCAGCAAATAAGAAACACGATTTGTTTTGTATGCAACATACAGTACAGCTCGGCTATAACAAAGTTTCAGGGACCCGGAAATTTGGTTCATAACAGCCGATGTTCATAAACAAAAATTAATTAAATAAAAAGAAAAATATTGTAAAAAATTATTGGGAAGAGAGAGCTTATGAGGATGACCAATCGACTGGAGATATGAAGTGATCTGGCCTCAAAGCCAAACCCCACACAAACCATGTCTAAACCCAAACAACCCGTTAATCATTCCCTGCCGGGAAGATTCAAATAAACTTCCCACAGCCCTCCCCCTCTCTCTCTCGGAAATATTGTCTCTTCACAATGGGAAATAAAAAAATGGGGAGGGAAGGGGGGAATGAAAAAGGATAACATAACAAACGATGGAAGCTGTTTCTCGACTTGAGTCGAGGCGCAGAGCCGCTGTGCTCTGCCACCGACGTGGTTCTGCGGAGTCTTTTAAGAGGCCGACTGCGGTATGGAGACACGACGGGGATCTCTTAGAAAAAAAGAACGGGACATACTTGTTGCAGGAATGAAGATTTGGAACGCCAAAGTGCATTTAAAAGGAATTGGAGCAGGAGTTGGAATTGGCTCCCTCAGCAGTTGTTCCAGTTCTGCTGCTTCACCTAAGAATTGTCGCAGCACTTCGCCCTCATCCGGTATTCCTGGAGACAAAGACGACCTCGCCTCCAACACGTCCTCCTTAACGGAATCCAAGCCAATAAGGTCCATATCGATCTACAAGTCCGAATCTATGTTGATGAATGTAAGAAATGTTGAAATTGAAAAAATTAACGATATAAACGAGAGCTTATCAATGTCTCGTACACAATTTCCAACGATGTCATCAGGAAGCTTGTATAATTTAAAAATTAGGATAGAAACAATTTTGGGTTTTGCCTTCACAGCATCAGGCATCATTCGTCCATCTGTGAAAATTTGATTATGTGGTTTATTTACAAGGGTTATTGGGGATTTTGAATAAAATGGAATTATTTTACCTAATTTCCTCAGGTGGCGGAAAATCGACGCCTAATGTTTGAGTATTCCTAGTAACTAAATTCGACCGATCGACAGAAACGCAAACAAGTGTTGTGGAGGCCTGAACTTGGGGTTCTGGGTGTGTACACTTAACTAACTATCGATTGAATAATTTACGGAATAACGAAACTAAATTAAACAATGTTTACAATCGGAGAAAAATTCAGTCGGAGCAACAACGTCGTTAGAAAAAATGGTACAGATAATTTACAATTATGTACAGTTGAC
Organism: Holacanthella duospinosa; assembly: GCA_002738285.1. Classification (NCBI taxonomy): domain Eukaryota; kingdom Metazoa; phylum Arthropoda; class Collembola; order Poduromorpha; family Neanuridae; genus Holacanthella; species Holacanthella duospinosa. Next base: position 7,268 of record NIPM01000007.1, on the reverse strand, counting down.
GGAAAACAATTAGTCTGATGTTCCTGCAACACCAGACGTTTTAGTTTTCGGACGATTGTGAAAGGGAAGAAAGAACAGAAGGGCTAACGAGATAACGTTAAATTAAATTAACTGGGTTTTGATTTTGTGGGAAACTAACGAGAATATAATTTTTCGGAAAATAAAGAAGGGAGGGATCCAAATTGAGCTAATGGCTGCAAAAAAAATTGCCGAGGCCAATTTGGTTGAGAACCGCCTGGCGCAGACTGAACTATTTGGCACAGAAGGGAACGGTTGTAGAATTTACTAAGACAGCTGTTGTCGCGTAAAGTAGTTAGGAATGGTTGGCAACAGAGGAGTTTGAAAATATTGCGGTTGTTGTGGCTTTGAAAACGATGTTGAGGTTTCTTAACTCTCGGAGTCCAAGATTAATATAAGCTTCATTAATATAAACTAATATATAATACTTTTCGGATAGCACCGACCTAATTGACCCGTTTCGTTACATTAATTACAAATTGGTTTACCAGATATATATTTGAATTTAGTGGTCACATCTGTTTCTAAAAACCTTCCATAAGAGGTTATGGTTTGAAGTATCAAATTTTTGAGAATGATCAATGAAGAAAACGTATAATTCTTTTTCTTTCAGGAGTTGGATCTGCGCCATAGGCATGAGTGAAAACGTGGTCAACGCAAGATTTTCCCTTACAGGAAACCTGCCTGAAAGTCGGACACGATGTTGTGTTTGGTTTTCCACTCCACCGGCCTAGTATTTAGAATTTTAGTAAAAAGTTTGAGTGTGCTGCTCAGTAGATAAAACAATTATTTTCTTGAACACTTTTAGGTATCGGACAAATTAACGCGTTACACCATTTAACGGGGAACTTCGCTGAATCAAAACATTGTTGAAAGAAGCTGGTTAAGTATAGCAAAAAGACAGACGAACTTATCTTCCATACATTTTTCGGTATTAGATCTTCACCAAGTGCTTTTCCAGATTTCAGTGGTTTGATGATCATGTGTGTCTCGAGAGCATTGAATTCGCTGTTTAAAATTAGGTTGGTGACATTTACGTATTCGGAGTACGGGGAATTAACCGATTCAAGGTTTTTTGGGGATGAACACACTGCTAAAATGCCAATGCCATTGAATTGCAGATATGTTGTTTGGGGGTTCTGAGGTGCGTCCGAAGTATTTTACCGCTTTCTAGAACTTGGACGGGTTGAAAGATTGATGCAGTTGCAGAGCAACTTGAGTAATGAAGTTATCTTTTTTTTAGTTATACTTGCGTATTTTTTGCCTCTATCAATGTATTCTTTGGCAGTTTCATCCTTCCACGGATTACGTCAGTATTCCTACGTAAAACCCTCAGTGAGCGATTTTTTCCGTATTTAAGTATTTTGCAATCATTATAAAACTATTTAGGGGGGGTTTCCTGTGATTTAGGATATTTGAATAACTTAACACCTTTGCAGGTGTCCAAAATTGCAGAATATATAAAATTACCAGAAAGGTTTATGTCGATGAATTCAATCGGAGAATTACGTATTTTAAATTAGAGTGATTTGACAAATTCATAAAGTTCGGGTTGTTTAACGGAGACAACGAGTTTTTTTTTGTAAGTTTGACGCGAGTAGTTGGGCTTGGATACGATGCCTTCAAGGAAAGCAGTAACGGGAAATGATCCGAGTCAGTTCACTCGAGTACCTCAAGAGAAACGACTTCCCTAGCTAGGTTAGGGGTTATGAGAAGTAGGTCTACAATGCTGCATCCTCCGTTTGATTTATTAATAAATATGAAATTACCTACTTCGTCGCCTGGAAGGGAACCATTTCCTACTAGCAGTCCCAACTCTGAAGCCCAGAAGAACAATTTACGTCTGTTTCTATTAACCACTAAATCTTTGCTGTTTCTGTTATGAAAAGGAACGGGGACTTCTAACCCTATTTTTGCATTCATGTCTCCAATTATTATACAATTTTTGACGAAGAAATGCATGATTTCTTGAAAAGGATTGTCAAGATTGAGTTGGAACTGCCTATTGGGAGAAATATATACGAACAACAGAAAACAAAGTTCTGCTGAACAGATTTTGAGCCATACTGCGTATTCTGTTGATTTAAAAACAATAACTGTGAATGAGAAGCTTTCAGCCCAACCATACATAAAACCACCAGCCGGTCTACTTTTGATACCTTTGATATAATGTCTCGGAGAGACAGAAAAAAGTAAGTTGATGGGAAAGAAATTGTGTCAAAAATTTAAAACTAAGTTTACTAATTCTATATGCATTGAGATAGAATATTGTAGCAAAATTCTATAAATGATTTGCGAGAAGGATTGAAAGGAACTAAAATTTGCAGAAACGGTGATTGATGAGGACGGCCAGAACGTCATTGATGAAGATTAGACGGGGGTTGATGGTAAATAGATCGAAGATGATAAATTGGAGGGGGACTTTCCCTACCAGGTAACAATTTGCCAATTCTGTAAGCAATATCTACCTTAGCCATTACGCCGTTTGCAAGAAGAAAATTTGCTACCATGGTGGATGGGTCTTCTTGTATGGATTCGGGGATTCCGTGGAGCAGTAGATTTTGTTTCCGCAATTCGTCAGTCAGGTTGTTAGTCTGCGTTTGCAGCAGGGTGTTTTTTATTTAATCATTTGATTTAAACCATGGTTTATTTAATGGTTGGAACTAAGAAGTTAAGGTGGTGGTTTTTATTATCCCCATAACTGCCGGCTTATAAAAAGCAAAAGTTGATTTAAACCACCTGATTTAAAAAAAAACAGGTTATTTAAACCAAATAATAAAGATCAAATAAACCACGAATTATAATTGGTTTTTTGTTTGTTTGTTTTTAAATATAATTTTGAAGAAACTTTAGTCAAAAAAGAAATATAATTACAAAAAAAAACGTACAATATTTTAAATTAAACGCTTTTCTGATTCTCGACTTACTTGGTGCCGTTTTAACTCATTTCTTTGTCAGACTCATTTGCATTGAATCATAGGTTACAACGTGTTCCATTTAGCAATGATTCAGTTTGTTTTATTTGGTAAAGTAGTTTTTACNTGATTTAAACCAAATAATAAAAATCAAATAAACCACGAATTATAATTGTTTTTTTTGTTTGTTTGTTTTTAAATATAATTTTGAAGAAACATTAGTCAAAAAAGAAATATAATTACAAAAAAAAACGTACAATATTTTAAATTAAACGCTTTTCTGATTCTCGATTTACTTGGTGCGGCTTTAACTCATTTCTTTGCCAGACCCATTTACATTGAATCATAGGTTACAACGTGTTCCATTTAGCAATGATTCAGTTTGTTTTATTTGGTAAAGTAGTTTTTACAATATTTGGTACACCCATTGATTTTTTGGTCCAGTGTTTGCCTAAAGTAGCAATTCCACTCCGATTGCGCTCAGCAATTCTTCGACAATTATTGCTGAAAGCAATTGATATCCTCTATGAATTATTGCTGAAAAACTATTGCTTTGATCTGGGGTAATTCCATTGCCTAGCAATAACATGGAAATTCACACTATTTTAAACTTGTTTAATAAAAGAAATTTTTGAAAAAAATTAAAAAGTGAATTTTTTGTTTTTTCTCACCTGAAACTTCAGCGTTAAAATCGATTTGTTGGTTGTTTATTGCTAACAGCAATTAAGACAACAGTCAGCAATAATTTGTTTGCCATTAGCAATTATAATTGCCGGTCGTATACCATCAATTGCTTACAATTGCTGAAGTATTGCTGCGGGCAATTATTCAGTGGAATCGCCACGTAAGAGTTGATGGAGTAAGTCGAATGCTTTTTATTATATTAAATAAAAATTTATATATTTTTTGGTTGTTATAAAATTTGATTTGACAAAAATAATATTTAGAAAAATTAAAAGAAAAATTTTTTTTAATAAAAAACATGGTTTAAACCAAATGAACCCGGTTTAAACCAATAAACCAGGTTTTTTTTTGTTTTTATAGAAAAAACCAGAAACACCATGAACCCTGGTTTGCAGCTACGACATCAAATCAGATTGTATTAGATCTAGTATTATCAATATGCCCTTTGACGCGATATTAATTGACTCGTACTGCCGTTCAAAATTTGATCAAAATTATTGAGTGCCTGATCCATGAAAACGTTAAAAATTGAGAAATCATTTTCCAAATCTTCGACAAAGTTATTTTAGATCAGAAGATTCAGCAAACAGTCGANTTTCCAAATCTTCGACAAAGTTATTTTAGATCAGAAGATTCAGCAAACAGTCGAGCAAATTGAACAGCCTCATAAATTGTTACGGGCCAAACCGTACTACCAAAATCAGAATAAATCATTGGAAGAGCGGAAGCTTGAAAATTTGAATCGTCTAAATTGTCAGAAAAAATTGATTGCTCTTCAAGACGGGATGGAACGGACTGTGGAATCGACGCACTTTTGGATTTTAAAGAGAACCAATGGTTTTATTATGGGTGGAACGGTAATATCGTATGAAATATCAAGCATAGCGATTTGCGTATTCCCATACTTCGCTTCGAAAATTTTCCAATTAGGTGCCACAGGTTGCTATAAATCCTCCTTGTCTATACGGTGTGAAGCACGTTTTTTTGTCTTTATCCGCGTCTGAATTGCCGAACTTGTCGTTGTGAAAAACAGTTCCTCCTCACCTGCATAGTTCGAGAAACAAGACGGAGGCAATGATCGCTGATTGGAATTAGATTACTAATTGAACATGATTAATTAAAGAATTTGAAAATTTTTTTTAAACTAAGTGATTGTAAAAATAAAAAATTAACGGGGAAAAATTGTAAAAATCGAGGTGACAAAAATTTCTTTAATAGGAGAATGAAAAATTTCAAACAAATCGGGGTAAAACTTACAATAATGCGATGAATTGCGCAAAAAACTATCGAAGAAATAAATTAACAGGAGTATAATTTTTATTTCTTTTAAAATTTTTCTGTGTAAAAAACTGACCAAAAATGTGCAGAAATGGTGAATATAGCAAGGGAATTAACGAGGGATACGATCAAATAAAAATAAAATTTTAAGCTTAGCATAAAAATGCCGATCTGCGACCCAAACGATTTTTTTAATGTAAAAAAATCTATTATTAGAGTATCTTTTACCATTTAACCATTTTCCAGAGTTTTAGTAATTTTTTAATAGAACTTTTCATTAGTGTTTACTCTTATATCAATTTTCCAGTTGCGAGTGCCAATTATTTGAATCATTGGTTGTCGTAGAACCAGGTAAAANATTATTTGAATCATTGGTTGTCGTAGAACCAGGTAAAAACCGGACTCAGGACGACCTTCTTTAAATTTAATATGTAGATTTTATTTATACTAACATTGACTCCAAGGGGAGACCAGCGATCCTTGATTGTTGAATTAGGTCAGTCAATCGAATAAATAATATCAATCAATCAATCAACCTAAGCAACAATAATTTCAGCCTATGATAAGTGAGATTTTACATGAATCTAGACAAAAATAACATCTTATAGTAAAAACAAACTAATTCTGCATAGTACCACGCAATACAAGCTAATATTCCAATACCATACATTACAAAAGTACAAAGAATTAAATTACTGCGCGTTGTCACTAACTTGACTTCCGATTCCATAAATTTTAATTTAATTTTAAAATCTCGTATTTCTAAATCCGTAGAACGTGGGTGTGGAAAATTCTCTTGAAGAAAATTAAATATGCCAGATTGGATCAATGTTGTAAATTTATTATAAACCAGATACGTGCGATCCCAACTCATAAAGCCCATAACCCAGGATATTGGTTGAATTAAAAGCCTGTCTTCTCCATAGTACAAATTTGAGAATGACGAGTTGAATCTAAGTTTTGCAAACAGACGATCCAATTCAAAAGCGTCTCCCACAAATATAGTTTGGCCACACTCAAGGAGCTCATCTTCCATTGATTTGTTTATTACAGGTTTAAGGCTTTCAACTATTGCTTTATATTTCATTCCAGAAGTGGTCAAATTTGCCTGATTGGAAATTATGTGAAAAAGGTACTCCAACAAACTATTACGACGTAATTCCATTTGAATGAGAATTTGATTTTTGTTGAATGTATTATTCTGACGGTTGTAAAATGGTAAGAGTCGGTCAGCGTTTCCAAGAATAGGTATTAGTATTTTGAAACCTTTGGCAACTGCTTCCTCAACAGTTTTAAGTTTAATTTTAGGTGAGGGTGCAGTTTGGTTGGCAGTTATTTCACCTCTGTAGAGATTTGTCAGAACAACTCCGATTAGCAGCAGTAAACATAAAAAAAACTTGAAACCTTGGTTTCTCATTAGTTCTACTGATATATTTAAATCCTGTTCTAAACTGAGTTTCCACAAAAAGAGCATAGAGCTGTCTGAGGCACGCAACATACGAAAAGTAGCCCAGAGTACTACTGTGATGATGATATACATCGATACAGCAACTATGCTAAAATGCATCTGAAATGGTTCAACAAATGGTTTGAAATCTAGATACATTTTGGACCCACCACATGTAATAAAATTATAAGAAATTTCAGTAATTTGGAATCTGTAACGGTTAAATCCTCCGCCTCCAAGTCTATTTTCGTTTCCAGTCCACATGAATTCCGAACTATAGATTCTTTGTATTGGTTTGGACTCCCCCAATGTAATATTTAGTGCCGTTTTGTGAAAGGCGGCAGGAGTGTCAATCGCCTGTACCAACAATCTCATAACTGTTATTCGCAACGATAAATTCTTTTGCAAGTTCGGAAAACTTTCGACACCATCCTTTTGAAAATTACCTGAATGCACAAGTTCCTCTGATGCATCAAATCCCCATGAAATTGGACATGAGCCTTTTATTAAGGTTATATGCATTGTATCAAAGAGATTTCGTGAATCGATCTTAAATAATTTTGCCATCGATACTTCAACGAACGCTCGTGATTTACAGGGTGCATTAAGCTGGTAAAATATTTTTAATTTTGAAGAATTCACGACTATATCATAGTATGGCACATTGATTAAATTCCTGTGCGTATTAAAGAAAGCATTTTTGGAGAAGCTTGACCAAATTTGAAAACTAGAGTGAACACTAATGTGATATGTATACCTTTCATAACAACGAGAATCGGCTTTGTACCCGAAAGGTTTTTTAAATACAAGTGTTGGACATCCGAAAAGCCAACGAAATGAACTAGAGTACTGTTTTACATGATCAAGCGAGGAAGGATGAAGAGCAAATATTAACTGACAAGTTTGTTTTCGAGATATCCAACCTT